>ML340260.1:0-32943 GCA_005239505.1 Nicotiana paniculata
AATTATGAATTATTTTATGCTCTCTTTGTGTTTTAGCATGAGTAGCTAAACAATCCGTCTAGGTTTGATGGAACCAATTGTTAGATGAAGTTTTGACTCAATATTTTTATAATCGATCCGGGTTTAATCTATGATTGTTCAACTATGCTTTGAATGGTGATTAATTGAACGGGCCCTTGATTAATCGTGTATAATTGCTTGGTGTTGCTTGAGAAACAATACCAGGTTAGATTGTTGTTGAACAATGCCACTTTTGGGTAATTGAAGAGATTCATTACTTGAATTTAAAAGTGGGGTTAGGGATAATAAAACTTTGGTGGGATAAATTAGGCCTGCATAAGTTATCAGCTAGAGTAGTTCGAGAGAATGCTCTAGTAAATTATTGTAGTTGATCGAGAGATAATTGCAATAACCCATAGCTCATAATCCTCGTAGAGTAACACGGTGAGAGTATAGAAAAAGAGTCAGAATTAGTTTAGAAATTGGGAAAATCACTGCCCTAGATCTTTCTACCATTGATTTATCTTTAATATTAAATTTTGTAGTTTTTAATATCAGTCCTTTTAGTTAACAAAATCCAAACAATTATTGATAAAAATATTGCACCCGAAAAAGTGTCTGAGCTTACATTAGCATCACTTAGAGTTGTAATAGGTAGGTTAGTTCCCTGAGGATTCGACTTCGGACTTTAAACCGAATTATATTTTGCAACGACCGCTTTGTCTTTTATAAGGCACAGTTGGGCGTGATCAAATTTTGGCGTCGTTGCCGGGAGCTACCGGTGTTATTTGTTACAACTTAGAAGTATCGCTAGAATTATTAGTTTAGCTCAATTTTCTATGGTCATAAATAATTTTTCATTTAAATTCTCACGTTTGAATTCTTTTGTGAAGCAGATGTATGCCTAGAAACTCTTCGAGGACTAGTGAACTTCTTGAAGGACTCTCAGACCCGAGAAAACATTTCGAGCATTAAACCGTGCTAACAAGAAGGACAAACACTTACCGCAACTTGAAATAGAAAACATGGATAATGTCAACGCAAAAACCCGGGTGCCTCTTGTACCAAATGATTGAGGGGTGACACCTCTTGTGCCAGAAGATGCACTCTATCATTGGGCACAGCCAACAGCTAACAACCTGGCCACCACCATTGTTGTACCCTAAATACAAGCAGAGACATTTCAGATCACCAACAATATACTACATCTTCTGCAGAATAAGGGATTGTTCTCCGGGTCACCCATTGAAGATCCTCAACAACACCTGAAAATTTCTGTCAATTTGTGTGACCTAAAGGCAGCCAAATGTGACCCCGGAAGCCATCAAGCTGCTACTGATCCCTTTCTCAGTGACTGGGGAAGCTCAGATTTGGTTGAATTCACTCCCAATAAACTCCATTGCCACATGGAAGGAATTAGTCAAGCAGTTCCTGAATAATATCTACCCTCCCAACAAGACTGCAAGACAGATTGATGAGATATTGCAGTACAATCAGAAGCCCATTGAGACCTTGCAGGAAACTTGGGAATTCAAAGGGATGCTAGTGAAGTTTCCTCACCATGATATTCCAGACCAGATGCTCGGCCAGAGATTCTACATGGGGCTAGCAGACAATTTGAAAGCAAATGTGGACGCTTCGGCTGGGGGTGCTTTTCTGAGCAAGACATTTACTGAGTGCAAAGTCCTTCTTAACAAGATGGCTCTGAATTCAGGATGGATGATGAGAGGTACAACTCTGACACCAATAGTGCATTCAGTTCCTCTTGACCCAAATAATTCACATGCAGAGAACATAGCCACACTCATGACTCAGATGAGTATACTGACGAAGAATATTGACGAGATGGGTACAAAGCAATTGCATATCGTTGATACAACAAATGGAGGACTGTGTATCCCTTGCATCAATCAATATTATGTGTGTTCATGGAGTGGAGAAGGTAATAACTAGGGTACAGAGAAGATATGAATTATGTTAACAATTTTAGAGGTCAGAGACAAGGAGGGCAATAGTGGGGGCCAGCACCCAACCAGCAGTACAGACCTAACATACCATAACCTGGAGGTGTACGGCCACAAGTTCAAGTGGTTCCATATCAGAGAAAACAGGGCTATCAGCAGCAACACCAGCAACAACTGACATACCAACCACCTCATCAGCAGCAAGACAGCAACATGGTGGAGATCAAGGGTATGCTGCAGCAACTCATTGGCACAAACGGTAAGATGCAGGAAAAGTTGACAACACACGATTCAGCAATAAAGGGGATTGAAACTCAACGGTAGTTGTCCATGGCCTTAAATTACCGCCCCCAGGGAGCATTGTCGGCCGACATAATCATCAACCCAAAGGAGTAAAACCCGAATCAGCTGATGGCAGTCAGTCTCCGAAATGGGAGAGATTTAGACAGGGAGCAAAAGGTTGCTAAAACCAGAAGAGAGACTATGCCATCCACTCTAGTTCCAGTCGAGATAGATGAATCAGCAGAACTCACTGAAGTGGTGGTTGAACAAGCATAAGATGAAAAGGGTAAAGCCAAAGAAAGTGAAAAAGTTGCAGAACATGTGGATCCTCTTGTGCCACAAAATTCTAACAAAGAACAACCAGCAAGCAGCGGACAAAAAGTGATGCCTGCACCATTCCCTTAGAGATTGGAAAGACAAAAGAAAGAGGATCAATACAGGAAATTTATGGAGATGCTTCGTCAGATTCAACTGAATATTTCTTTGATGGATGCCTTGAGGGAAATTCCAGGCTATGCAAAGATGATGAAAGACCTGATGTCGCGGAAATTTGATTTTCAGGACCTGTCCACAGTGACTCTAACACAGACATGTAGTGCGGTAGTGACTAAACCCATGGCGTAAAAGATGTCTGATCCACGTAGTTTCACCATTCCATGCACCATTGGAAGTTATGATTTTGCAAAAGCATTGTGTAACTTAGGATCCAGCATAAACTTGATGCATTTGGCAATCTACACAAAGATGGGCATTGACAGAGCTAGGCCGACTTCTATGTTGTTGCAATTGGCTGACCGCATAATTAAAAGACCGACAGGGATTCTTGATGATGTGTTGGTGCAAGTGGGGAAGTTTGTATTCCCTGCTGACTTTGTCATTCTGGGCTGCCAAGTCGACGAGGAGATTCCCATCATTTTGGGAAGACAACTTTTATCCACTAGGAGAGCACCGATTGATTGCGATACTGGGGAATTAAAAATGAGGTTGAACGATGAAGAAGTGATATTCAAATTCCAACAATCCATGAGGAGACCCAGTGAATATGCAAATTTCTCCCTAGTGGAGGCGTTGGATGTGATCCTACATGATGAAGCTGAGACTTTTAGTGCCAAAGATCCATTGGGAGCTTGTTTGACAAATTTAGAGGAAATGGATGGCAAAGGGTTGGCAGAGTGGGTTATGGCACTCGAAGGCCAAGGATTTTGGAAGAGAGAACCCCGATTTGAGCCCCTCTATTCAGAAGAAAGAGCCTCACCACCTGCAAAACCATCAGTTGAGACACCACCACAACTAGAGTTGAAGCCACTTCCAGCCCACCTCAGGTATGCCTTCTTGGGTCCCAACTCTACTTTACCTGTTATTATATCATCTGTTTTGCTAGCTGTGCAAGTTGAACAATTACTGAAAGTGTTGCAAGAGTGCAAAACTGCCCTTGATTGGACCATGGCAGACATAAAAGGTATCAGCCTGGCCTTCTGCATGCACAAGATTCTTCTGGAAGAATGGCACAAACCTTCTAGGGAACATCAACGAAGGTTCAACCCGAACATGAAAGAGGTAGTGAAAAAGGAGGTGATTAAGTGGCTGGACGCGGGCATCATCTTTCCCATCTCTTATAGCAATTGGGTGAGCCTCGTTCAGTGTGTACCGAAAAAGGGCAAAATGACTGTTGTACAAAATGAGAATAACGAGTTGATCTCAACTCGTACAGTCACCGGGTGGCGGATCTGCATGGATTATAGGAAACTAAATGCAGCAACCCGAAAGGACCATTTCCCCATGCCATTCATTGACCAGATGTTGGTCAGATTAGCTGGGCGATCCCACTTTTAATTCTTGGATGGGTACTCGGGGTACAAGAAAATCTCAATAGCCCCGGAAGATAGAGAAAGATGTCCTTTACATGTCCGTATGGTATATTTGCCTTCCGGAGTTGGGATTTGCAATGTACCGGCCACATTCCCGCGGTGTATGTTGGCCATCTTTACCGACATGGTCGGAGACATTATGGAAGTGTTTATGGATTATTTCTCCGTGGTAGGAGATTCATTCGAATATTGTCTCCATAAACTCAAAAGGCTGCTCAAACGATGTGTGGAAACAAATCTGGCGATGAACAAGGAGAAGTGCCATTTTATGGTACAAGAAGGAATAGTGATGGGACATAGAGAGTCCAAAAAGGGGATTGAAGTAGACTATGCGAAATTTGACGTGATTGAGAAGCTACCACCACATACTTCAGTGAAAGCAGTGAGGAGTTTCCTTGGGCACGCAGGATTCTACAGGCAATTCATCAAGGATTTCTCAAAAATTGCTAACCCTTTATGTAAGATGCTTGAAAAAGACCAACACTTTGTGTTTTCTGATGTTTGCAGGTTGGCATTCGAGGAGCTGAAAAAGAGACTGGTGACAGCACCCATCATTGTTGCAATTGACTGGGAGCAACCATTTGAACTAATGTGCGATGCCTGTGATTATGCAATAGGAGCGGTCTTGGGGAAGCGCAAGGCAAAAATTATGCACCCCATCTACTATGCAAGCAGGACGCTTAGTGGTGCACAGTTGAACTACACAGTCACTGAAAAGGAAATGCTCTCTGTAGTGTTTGCCTTCGACAAATTCAGGTCATATTTAATTGGCTCAAAAGTTATTATTTATACTGAGCATGCAGCCATTAGGTACTTGATAGCAAAGAAGGAGTCAAAACCCCGCCCGATTCGCTGGGTTCTGTTGCTACAAGAGTTTGACCTGGAAATTCGTGACCGAAAGGGAACAAACAACCAAGTGGCAGACCACCTCTCAAGGTTGGAAGGGGAAGAAAAGAGAACAGAGGTTGGAGATATCATTGAGACCTTCCCGTATGAGAAATTACTGGCAATGACAATGGAGGAGGCACCAGGGTATGCTGATATTGCTAACTACTTCGCATGTGGTATAGTACCGCACGATTTCTCCTCGAGTCAAAAGAAAAAGTTTTTCCAGGATTGTCATGATTATTATTGGAATGAGCCTTTATTGTTAAAAATATGTGTTGATAACATGATTCGTCTATGTATCCCCAAGCAAGATCAACCTTCTGTTTTGCATGCCTGTCATGCTTTGCCATATGGGGGACACTTTGGAGGAGTCCGAATAGAACCAAAGGTACTAGAATCAGGACTATACTGGCCTACATTGTTCAAGGATGCTCATGCCTTGTAAAAAGCTACGATGAATGTCAAAAGAAGGGAAACATATCTCGTCGTCATGAGATGACAATGACCAAAATCCAAGAGGTGATAGTATTTGACATGTGGGGAATCGACTTCATGGAGCCATTTTCAGCTCTTACGGTAACAAGTATATACTGGTGGCCGTTGACTATGTCTCAAAGTGGGTAGAAGCAGTTTCCCTCCCAACCAATGATGCAAAGGGGGTGACCAATTTCCTAAAGAAAAATATCTTCACCCGTTTTGGCACCCCCGAGCCATAATCAGCGATGGTGGATCTCATTTCTGCAATAGAGCGTTTGCACGCTTGTTGGAGAACTATGGAGTTCGCCACAAGGTAGCCTCATCGTACCACCCACAAACAAGTGGGCAGGTTGAAGTGTCCAACAGGGAAATCAAAAGTGTCCTCTCAAAACAGTGAATGCAACAAGAACGGATTGGGCCATGAAGTTGGACGATGCGTTGTGGACATATCGCACAGCCTTGAAAACTCCAATTGGTATGTCACCTTGCAAGTTGGTGTTTGGTAAGACATGTCACCTTCCGGTTGAGCTCAAACATAGAGCTCTGTGGGCACTGAGGTAGTTGAACTTGGACATGGAAACAGCGGGCACCAACAGAGTTAATGAGCTGCATGAGCTCGAGGAATTTCGGTTCCACGCATTCGAGAGCGCTCGATTGTATAAAGAAAGGATGAAATTGATGCATGACAAGCACATCTTGGATCGAAACTTCAAACCCGATGAATTAGTGCTACTATATAACTCAAGATTGGGATTTTTCCCAGGTAAGTTGAAGTCCCGATGGTAAGGTCCGTTCAAAGTAGTGCAAATGTTCCCAAGTGGAGCTGTAGAGATCGAATCGGAAGATGGAACGAACAAATTCACTGTGAATGGTCAGAGGTTTAAACAGTACCTTGGTATGAGGGAAGAAAAAGGAGACAGTGTGGTGATAACTCTGGAGGATCCCCAATACACAAATGAGAAGTGATGGCAAGAGTCTGTGTCGTGCCGCAACGTTAAATCAGGCGCTTCATAGGAGGCAACCCATGATTTTATGTTATTTTCTCCTTTGTGTTGTTGTTGTAATCGTGTAGAAGTTACTAACCCATTTACTAGTGTGCAGGGCACTATAAGTGCATATTGATAGAAGACAGGGTCAAGTCACAACTCCAGTAAGGTAAAAAAAAAATCAGAATACCGTCACCGCAGCCGCGGTCGACCGCGGTAGGAAGCGTCTGATCTGGCTTGGCTCATCAGACGCAACGAACTGCGGCACGACTGCGGCAGGTCATGGATCTTCTGTTTCCCAAACCCCCCACTTCACCACGGCCGCAGTCGACTGCGGCGAACCCCATCGCGCCCAGGTAAGTTTAATTTCGTTAATTTTTTTTTTTTTTTTTTTCATTTCATCAGTTTTTCTTTCTCATTCTATTATTACCCAATTCCCTCCAACCCTCACTTACCAAAACCCCTTCCCCTTCCCTCTTCTTCCCCAACCCTAACTTAACCAAAAAAAAAAAAAAAAGAAACTTCCCCCTCCCTCTTGTTCGCCAAAGTTCCCCTCCCCCCTTCTCTCATTATCCCACCCAAAACTCACCATTCTCTTCCCTCGTTCCACCTCCCCCAACCACCAAGTTTCTCTCTCTTCCTCTCTTCAAGTAAGTCTACTAACTCCTTTCTCTCTTAATTTCTTTTCTTTGTGTTCTTTTATTTTGTATAATGTATATGTTAGTGGTAGATCTCCACCATATCTAGGTAAAAACAATTAACTTATATTTTGTAAATTAACTTAGGGTGACTTAATGGTAAGGTTTGGTGTTGTTGGGTGAAAATCATATTAGTGGGTTGATGTTAGTTGAAGATTGTGGTCGACATTGGGGAGAGTTTGTACTACTATGGGCTAACATATGCATGTCTAGATCTCTGCACACCATGTGTTTGAAAAATTGCCACATTTAGCTAAAAAATTGGTAATATGACCATCGTGGTGGTGAAGTCTGAGCACCCGGCGGTCACAAAAATTGAAACCTTTCTGAAAATAAACCTTGTTATGTCAGGTACCATGTCTCAATCCAGGAAATGTAGAACCCAGGCTAGTACAGGCCAGTTTGACTCTACTCGGTTTGTCTCAAAGGCTGCTGAGGAAAGATTTGAAGCAAAGGCAGCCCAGAAGATGGTGCATGAAGTACCTATTGACAGGGCCGTACTGTAGAGTGAATGCCCAGAGATGTTCCATTAATTGAGGAGACGCCAGTTGGACGTATTCTTTGAGGAATCAGAGGAGGAGAATATTTTGATGGTCTGGGAATTGTATGCGAATTTCCCGGAACACGCCAACCGGGTAGTCACAGTTAGAAGAACACGGGTAAATGCTTCTCTTGAAGCAATACACCGAGCATATCGGCTACCGATTTTCTTAGGTACGGAGGATTACTACCAAACCTACCAGACACCACTTGTCACTTGGAACCTCATTGTTCGGTCAATCTGTTTGGGAGGGGAGCCCATATGGACTGAACTCCCAATCTCTCACTTGGGAAGCTAAATACTGTCTCACCGTCATCTGTAGCCGACTGCTGCCCTCCAGCAACACTACTGATATAAATTCACCTCGTGCAGTGGCGGTTTGGTATTTTGTCAACCGTCATGACTTCGATGTGGCCAGGATAATCCACGATGAAATGTTCATCAGATCTCCTGAGATAGTCAAAGGGTTATACTTCCCTTCATTGGTCACCAGGTTGTGTCGTGCTGCAAATGTCCCCGAGAATCATTTCATAGATGGGAAGCTCACAAAGAAGGCCCCTTTCAAGGCCAGCAAAATCACAGTGGGAAAGGAGCAGCATGTACCTATTGTTGTGGACGATGAGGACGAAGTGGTGCCTGAAGCCGCCTCGCCAATAACACCTTATGATGAGGCGAGCCCATCTCAGCCTCGGTGGAGCACCCGGATGTCTACCTTGGAGCAAGATGTCGTTGGCTTACGTACCTCAGTGGATAACCTCAATGACAGAGTTGACACTCTAGCCACTCAGAGTGATAAGTCCGAGAAGAAGATAATGGTCTGGATCCGAGCGTTAGGGCGCGCCTGTCGTATCGACCCGGCCACCGTCTCTGATGAAGACTGAACACTAGGGAAGTCTCCTTACCTCATTGTGCATTATTGTTGTTTCCATGGGGAAATGCCAATTCTTTAATTGTGGGGTGGGGGATACTGTTTGTTGTTGTATATATATATATAATTGTTGGTAGGTTGATTGGTTTGTTGGTAGTTGAATATTTATTTCTTTTTTGAATATATATGGATTAGTGTTGACTTGGCCCGAAGACAAACACATTTCGACAGATCTCTTGAGGGTTTTGAGTCGGAAAAAAAAATAAAACAAAAAAAAAGATATTTACCCAGGACTCCTCCCGACGATGGACCTGTTTCTTGAGGGAAGTGAGTCTAGATAAAACAAAAAAAAAAATTCTTTGTTAGGTAGTGTATCAACCCCTTGGTTTTTCTTTATACCACGGTTCTTTTCCAAGGGTTTTCGTTTGAACCGGGTGTAGTTAGTTTTTTTTTTACCTTTAGTTTAGGAGTCTTGGGCGGAAAAATCAAATATGGGAATAGGTCCCTTAACTCTATGATACTCTGAATAATGATTACTTCAGGGGGACACTTAGGCTCTTTAGTCGACTCTAACAAGGCCTTAAATTGTGTGTCCCTGAATGGCTCTAATGCTTAAAGTAGAGTGTCTAATGATCCTAACTGAATTGAGTCATGTGCCATGTGTGAGTGAGACTTTGTGTATTCTGTGCTAACACTCAATGCCTACAACTTGCCATGTGTGTGTACAAAGAGAAATGGTAGTATTGTTTGGTCTGGAAAGTGATATAGGCATTCTTTGCTTAACCCTTCTGTATATGTTTGTCCCACCTAATGGTACATATATTACTCAACCTCGTTGCGCCTATAAGCCTATTTTCCTTGGCAACCACATGACAAGCCTGACCCAAGTTTAAATAGCCTATCTTGTTGAACCCTATCACCTCTTAGAAGCACTCGAAGTGTAATGGATATGAAAAGAAATATAAGTGTGGGGTGGTTGATTGAGGCTTATAAGTGGAATTAAGGAAGCATGAAAAAGTGCACTGTTTGATAAGCAATACTATAGGCCACCAAAACAAAAGTCTCAATTTGGTGGTGGCTATTAAAAGAAAAAGTGTGCTTAAAAGAATAAGGGGTTAACACAATAATGTAGTGGTGGAATGAAGGTTTGAAAAAATCAAGAGCTTAAAAGTACACGATGTAGTGGAGTGCTTAGGGAGGTGCAGTCACTATACCCATATGTATCCTACCCATCCCGCAGCCAACATTACAACCAAATAAAGTCCTATTTGATTCTAGACCGAACAAACTCGATTAGTCGAGTATTACACTACGGGCGAGCCTATGGTGCGTTGTTTGTGGCATAAGAATTTGTTTCTGAGGATGAGTGAAATGTCGTAGTCGAGTTCCTCAGTGTGTGATTGGTAAATAATATAAGTCTCTTTTATAGTGAGTAGGCACATGATTCATGAATGGAAGGTAAGTCTGGACCTCTGACTGAGAGTCAGAGAGCCGGTTAGGGGTATTGTGTGGCTATAAAGGAGTCCACTCTCGAGGCTAGGATGTCGCGCTGAAGTAGTCTACATGTGTGAAGTCTTCTGGGTATAGAGAGTAGGGAAGGTATCCTATGATGATTAGGCATGTAGAGTGTAGTCGTGTTGCCCGAGGACGAGCAACGGTTTAAGTGTGGGGTGTTGATAGTAGGCTATATAGAAGTTATTTACACTCTTAATGAACCATACTTTGGTGTTGTTTTAAATGCAAAAATGACAACAAAATGCTCTAAATAGTATTTTTTAAACTTTGCAGGAAATAATCCACGTTCGGAAGATACTTTGGAGCGTTTTGGAGTCAATCGCGGGAGTATAAGGCGAGTCAAGAAGAACCCGAGTGAAAAGAAGTAAGAAAAAGGCGAAAATGGCTGGAGTGGAGCCCACCGCGATCGCGGTCGACCGCGACTGGAACGCGGTGGGCAAAAAAATACAAGGCAGAATTTATGCAAACCACCGCGGTCGCGGTCGATCCGGAAAAAGCCCAGAAAATGCAGGGACTTAAGTGCAAAAATGGAAGAAATTAGCCTAGCCCTATTTAAACCCTATAAACTCGTCCAAGAAAGTGGAGGCTTTTTTTTAGACTGACTTTGGAGGCAAGAACAAGTGTGAGAAAACCAGGCTACAATTAGAGTTTTTCTATTCTCCATCTTTTATCATTATTTTGGAAATTATGAATTATTTTATGGTTTCTTTGTGTTTTAGCATGAGTAGATAAACAATCTGTATAAGGTTGATGGAAACAATAGTTAGATGACGTTTTGACTCAATATTGTTATAATCGATCTGGGTTTAATCTAAGATTGTTCAACTGTGCTTTGTATGGTGATTAATTGAATGTGCCCTTGATTAATCGTGTCTACTTGTTTGGTGTTGCTTGAGAAAGAATACCAGCTTAGATTGTTGTTGAACAACGCCACTTTTGGGTAATTGAAGAGATTCATTACTTGAATTTAAAAGTAGGGTTTGAGATAACAAAACTTTGGTGGGATAAATTAGAGATAATTGCAATAACCCATAGCTCATAATCCTCATAGAGTAACACGGTGAGAGTATAGCAAAAGAGTTAGAATTAGTTTAGCAATTGGAGAAATCACTGCCCTAGATCTTTCTACCATTGATTTATCTTTAATCTTAAATATTGTTAGTTTTTAATATCAGTCCTTTTAGTTAATAAATTCAAACAATTATTGATAAAAATACTGCATCCGGAAAAGTGTGTGAGCTTACATTAGCATCACTGAGAGTTGTAATAGGTAGGTTAGTTCCCTGAGGATTCGACTCCGGACTTTAAACCGGATTATATTTGCAACGATCGCTTTGTCTTTTATAAGACACAGTTGGGCACGATCAGTAGGCGCCAAACTGTATGCCCGTAAAATACTACAGTTAAATTTATAGCATAATTTATAGACAAGCAATCTGTTTGACCCAAATAAAAGTAAGATTCTGAAATGAAATTAAAGGAAATACAAGTTTGGCTATGAACTTAGCCTCTCTGGTAGCAAAAGTAAGAAGATATTTAAGAATAAAGACTAAGAATAGTGTTTTAAGATGAGAGTAGAATGTACCTTTTTTGTATGCAGAATATTTCGTGTCTACAATGGATATTAATTCCCCTATTTATAGATCTATTTAGTGAGACAAGATCCCCAAATCAAACTCCTCTTGAATAAGAATAAAACCATCATTGATGGCTGCATAACGGTTGGCTATCAATGTATATATCCTCTATAACGGCCGCTTATTGAATGACATGTGATATAAATACTTTGAACCTTTATCGTTGACTACTCTGTCTTCGGACTCATCCAACATTGGTCATGTGCTTGCAACTTGTATTGACTATTTGCTGACTCACATCCTACTTGTCGCTAACTATTCTCATTGAATACACTACTATTTAGGAATAACTATTTAATTATTTCTCTAATATTTATAACATTAATTTTTCAATTCCTTTTGGCTTAGAATTTTAAGCACATACATTAGTAGAGCTTATCGTTTATTACACAGTAGGAAAGTTTTATGTTCAACTCCATTTTTATTTAGAAGCATCATTAAATTTCTCCCTTTAGGTTTAGTAGGGTTTTTTCAGTTAACAAAATTTTGAATAATTTATACACACTAGGGAAGTATCGGTACGTTCAAACACGTTCAAATTTAGTCGTATTAAAATTCTACTCTTGAATAGTTTATTTAGTGAATAAAATTTTGAAACACACTAGGAAAGTTCGGTATAACTTTTTGACCAGTAACTTTCTTATAAATATATTCGGTAAAAACGAGCTCTTTGAACTTCATTTTGATTGAAGAATCTTTTTTTTTTCTAATAAATTTTAACACAACTTTATATACACAAATGCTTCTATAAAAGAAGCTACAGTTCCAGCTTTTCATCATCAAATTTTTGTCTTGATCAGCAGTTACAAAATTAAGGGTTTCTGATTCACTTTCTTTGATGAGCAAAAAAGTTTTTGTATTAGTAGTTGAATTTACATTCGTATTTGAATTTTCTTTGACAGATTTGTAAACTTTGTATTTGTATTAGTAGTTAAAATCTGCATTCACGTATTCAAACAATACATCTTTATTTTTGTCTTCTTGATTGTGAACCTTGGTTAAATAGCCGCCTTTTTGCGCTAAGCTGTGTACTTTCAACATTTTGTCAATCTATTTTTGTGCTCGCATTGATGATTGGACCTTATCTATGTGTTGGTTGTCTAGTTTTATATTAGATTTTAATAGATTTCACATTAAATAAAATTATAAATAAATTTTTTACTTAATAATTTATAATCAACTAAAATTTTGGTTGTAAACTTTTCCTCATTTAAAATAAGTAGGGAGTCCAAGCATTTAGTACTTTGAAATTAATTAAAATTTTGCCTTATACAATTTTATTTTATATGAACTATATAAAACACATATAATTCATTTTTAAAATCTTCATCAGTCGACTTTAACATAGTGGAATCCATACGTACTCTAGTTGTTAATGGAACGTGAAACGAATCCTTTCCTTATCGAATAACTATTTGCCAATGATTTTACTAATTCGAGTTCATGTACAATTCTAAACTGCCAAGAAATATCAAAGAAAGTAACGTAATTCTTGGTTAGGATATCAAACCTGTTAGGGAATCAAAAGAATAAAAGAGTTTTACGTTAAAACTTTCAAAATTTATTTTTTCTTGTTAAAACATAAAAAGAAATATGATAACTTGTGAAATTTAAGTAATTGAATTATAAAATTAAAATTAATTTTAAGTTACATACTGATTGAGATGATAGTACATTTATGAGATAGATTTTCTTCCCTTGTTGAATAACTAAATAAGATTACAATTAATCATTTTAGAAAATTAATTATACTTTTTAAGTTTAGCTTACAATTAAAATAATATAATACAAAAATTAGTATTGATTGAGATAAGATACACGCGCAACGCGAGTATCCTGAGACTAGTGTAGTAAAGTACAGGGGATAACACAATAAAATACTTGGTCAAAGTGAAATAGCTTCTAAGCTAAAAAAAAATTAAGTTGGGTTTGCCCAAGTTGTTGCTTTTAGGGCATAAAAGCACATGGTTTAAAAACTATTTTTAGAGTAATTAAACACTCAAACAAGCTAGAAAGTGCTTTTACACTGATTTTACCAACTTAAAAGCCAATCCAACCTTTAGTATATCAATAATTTAAAAGTATTTTAATCAAAAGAATAAGTTGAATAAGTTTCTTTTTAACATGAATTAATTTCTAAGATATAGCTTGTTTCAGAATGCTATAGAAAGACGAATGTAAGTACTATTGCAAGGTGGTGTTGAGTATTTACTTTTCTTGTCAAGATTAATAAGAAAAATAAAAAATCACGAAGGAGATCAAGTGTTCAAGAGATGCATAAACTTAAACATGTCGATACAATCGCAGATGAGGAAGACAAATCAGAAAAGATTCAAGGAGAGAAAGAAAAGATAATTACTAAATAATATATTTAAGTTGAAAAAGATTAATGTCTTTCTTTGTAGTGAAATAAACTACTACTATGAACTAATTTAATTTTTGAAGTTGTATTAGTTGAAAAAATGTTATAGCTCTTGATCATTCATAGAAACACGTATCTATTCTTTCATGTATAACTATTTACGAAAATTTTGATTTCACAATAATATCGATATTATTCTACACAAACATGTGCTACATCACTCAGCATACACGTGACGAGTATGATAAAAAGGAAGGGGGTGCATGTCAGCTTGATATCTAAGTTAATTTAGAAAATGAATCTCTCTTAAACTTTAAGCATATGATTTCATTACAATGAAAATTTAGAGTTGCCAAGTATTTTTCACAAAGAAACACATCCTTCCTACCAAGGGTCTAACAAAAACAAAATTGATCTAGGACACAAGGCAAGTTTCAATTAGCTATTCTATCTATGCAAAAGTGAGAAGTTTTAAAAATTACTTGCGATGCCGCCTCTTGGGCTCAGCTCTTTGCCTCTTGTCCTCGTCCCACTCTCTGTCATACATACTGCGCACCACAGTTAAGGTATCAAATACTTCAAAGGGCACACTCCCTATCTTGAGTTTTCAAAACTGAAAATAAATTTATGCAGTTCTAAAAGAAAACTCGAGGATATTGTATGCACGAGTATCAATAAGGATACGGGTCAACATCACGACGAGGTGCTTTGCTGGCACTTTCTTTTCCGTGAAGCCTAAGACCTGGCTCGTCCAAGTAACCTGGACGCTGCTGAACAACGACACCCTTCCGCTCTCCCCTATCTCTTCCATCATAGGGCTGTGACATATTAATAGAAAGGGCAGGAGGATGAGTAGCGGGTGAATACTCGCCAGGTTCTGAAGCCATATGCTCTCTCTTAAGTTTGCGCCTCTTTGAGGCATTTGGATCCAAATCTTCTTTGACGAGGCTTGCTTTCTCCCTCTCTCTTTCCCTCTCCTCTACCTACACACACAACTGAAATGTAAGTAACTATTAACAAACAACAAGAAGGCTCTGCTCCGAAATCAAGGTTTTACTAGAAAAAATTCTGATCCTTGAAGCAAGATGGTAAACTGCAAAACTTAGTTAAAACAACCAATAAGCCTTAATCCCAATCAAGTTCGAGTTGCCTATATGTACCTCACTGACAATGTCGCTCCATTTAAGCTCATCTCGGATGGTCAGGCCAATAATGTACAAAATAGAAGTACAATAAATAATAAAAATAAAAGTACAAAGTAAAATAATATCCAAAAAGATCATGTAACCTATCCATAACCACGTTCATCTGGCCAATATGAAGACGGAACGTGACTTTAAGCGAGGATAGCATAAGAAAAGGTTGAGTATTAATGTTGAGCCAACACACAAAGTAACCAAGAAATTTGAGTTTCTACCATTCTAATCGCCTCAATCAGAAAGAGGACGCAAGGGTGTGTGGAATGAATATTCAAGCTGCTACATCTCAATAATGTAACATGCCATTGGTGGATACAGAATCTAACAAAGCTCTAAGGGGAAAGAGTCGAGAATTCAGAAGTGTTGCAAGGTTAAATGACTAGAAAAAGAGATACCAGTGAATGTTTTCAACACGTAAAATGGATGGCCATTACTCAGACCCGAGTTACAGGGGACAAAAAATACAACCCAAAACAGGGGAACTACTCCCTCTATACTTTAATTAACCTAGTTGCCTGTTCTTAAGGTCAAAATATGAATGTCTGGGCATGCTATCACAATAGAAATAAAAATAAAAAAGGTTCAAAGTTTATTAAGTACCTTCAAACGATTTCAAACCTAGGGAAAATATTAGTTACATTGGCAACTAAGGTCAAATAAAATTTGAAAGAGATGATGCAATTAATCTGGACAGGTTTGGGCCAATGGAGATCGAAAGCTTCTCCAATTTAAGAACACATGTCAAATAGATAGCATTGGTTCCCAAATATAAATGACCCCTACAGTGGGAGAAAGTAGCCTGACATTGAAGCATGAAACATAAATATTATATAGACAGATAGCCAAGATAGATCTTTGAATTGAGTTGAAAAGTAAAAGGTATGAGCAAATAGGAATAACTTCCAAATGGCATTTGCCAAATTTAGAACGTCAAAATTCAGAATAGCATGCAATGAATCAGAAGAATGTTTATTTACACAAACAGAAAATGCACAGGAAAAGCAATTAGTATCAAGGAGTATCAAATTCTAAACTTTCCTTAAAGTATATTCAGTTTCAACGACCTGTCCAAAGCTGATTAATACTAATCGTAAGCATATTAATAGCAGCTAAATCTGCTTTTTGTAATTAAGACGATAACAAATGCCAGTAACATCAATACTGTCCACTGTATCTTGAATGATTGTGCATGAAATGTAAATCAAACTTACCTTCATTGGAGGTTCTCTTTCTTCCCGCTTTCTATCTCGAAAATCTTCTTCTCTCCTTCGCTTCAAATCTTCCTGCAATAATGCATTATTCTCTTCTGATCGTCGTCTCTCTCTCTCATCATGCCTTGGAGAAAGTCTTTGACTATGCCTGGCTGTTCCAAAACGTCTATCAGAATCATCATCTCTTCTGCCTGCATTAATGGATTGGGGGACAAGGTGAGGCGGAAGTGGTGGAGGTGGAGGCAAATTTTGATTGTGAAACCGATCATCTGTATGAGATTTCTCTACAGACGCTTCACTATGTCGCGGCTTGCTCCTATCATCTTTGATTCTTTCATCCTTACTTAACCTATCAAAGTTCCTATCAGCACCTCTCTCCAGTACTCTTTCAACAGAACGTTCTCTTCCGTGCCGCTCTGTCGACCTATCTCTTGATTTTTCAGACAACGTATCATCCCCACGAGACTTGTCAGGACGGTCTACTCTTTCTTTGTGGTCTTTCTCATGTCTTTCACCACCCTTATCTTTGGATCTATCAAGAGGCTTTTCAGAGGCCCGGTTCAATATTTGATCATCCGATCCATGTTTATCATAATCTGCTGCATGAAGTTTATCAGCAGCTCGTGCATCTATTAACCGCTCTCTCTCAGATGAACGAACATCACCACCATCAATATCTCTACTGTCAAGTTCACCTTTCCGGCGTTTATTCAGTCTATCAAGCTCTTCCGTGGGGCTAGATCTCTTCTGTACTTTTTCACTAGCTCTAGAAGCATCCTGCCGAGGCGAATGGACCAGGCGCAATGAGGACTGCTTGTGCACATCAGAGCTTTCATTGCCATCATCTTTTCCAGCAGAATACCTCAGCTCAGCTGATTTGGTAGCTGCAAGTTCTGCTTTCGATTCACTTGAAAGATCTAGTGATCTCATTAATGAAGCTGCACTTTTAGGTACGGCAGACAACAAGCTACCATTCCCTGAAACTGCAGCAGAAACATTGACATTCCCACTTGCTCTGCTCTCAGAAGGATGACCAACATCAACATAAGTAGCTCCAGTTGCTCTTCCAACAGTTTTCCCAGACTTGTCGTCTTTTTCAATATCATGCTTTTGTTGCTTTGAAAGAGATCCAGCAGGAGCAGATCGCTTGCCTGTAGCTCTTCCCTACAAAAAAGGGAGTGCGTTAAGTTCAGACAAGTTGACAAAAGAGAAGTGCTCAGTTGAATAATAAAGGATCCATTTTGCTCCATCTGCAGAAGAATTCATCGAAAAGGAAGGCAAAGTGGTTACTTCATCATCCATATCTTACACTAACAATTTTCAGTGAAGATAATGTTCTAACCTTGAGAAGATAAAATATCAAGTAGGCCTAAACCTTGACATGACATTGAAAACAACTTATGCTATGGAACCAGTCGCCAAAATTTTATTCCATGATATTAGCCTTCCCAAGTCAAAATTTTTGGGCAATATCTAGTAAAAGGAGTGCTAGCAAGTTGTTAATTACAAGACAATAAATGCTAAGTAATTATACAAAAACAACGCATTAAAATTTTAGTTTAACTCTGAGATTGAAAAATCGTGCAGAAATAACTGCCAAGCTAAGAGACACAGAATTAGTGAAGAAGTGAAAGAACAAATCCAACACCAAAGAAACATACAAGCTCCAATAGAATACAAGCTTTTTAAAGAACAAAGATTCAGAAAGGTACTAAGCTAGGAAAGGTTTACAATGCTTTCAGTCTCAAGGTTCAATAGCTAATCAGCAGAAGTGGTTCCGTAAGGTGCTCTCTAATTAAGATATTGTGACATAATAAGTGCTGGCTTCTGTTTGATAATATAGAAATATGCAGCAAAGTGAAACACAACTGCATTCAGATGTAATCTACTGCAGGCTCTTTCTATTATCTAGGACGATGATCGATTATACATAATTTGACAACAATCAAATTATATTCAAATAACATTGCCAAACACGTCGACACCAGATGATGTTTGCTAAATCAACATTAATGAGATTGTGTTGGACAGGTCAATACAGTAGGGAACATACCTCCTGCTCGCCAGACATCTTAGAAGCAGCTTTTATGGTATTCTCTTCCAATAGTCTACTCGTAAACTCATCTACATGTCTTTGACTTGGAGCACCAGAGTGCAGGGCAGTAGATGGCATAGATAGCAACTCCAGTCCATTAACTGATTGACTACATTTCAGTTTTACCTGACCTAAGTCAGGTTTTGGCATAGAGCTCTCTAGCCTATCCAACTTGCCATCAACTACTCTTCCTGCTGCCACACTCCTTCCAACAGAAGGCTCAACTTGAGAAACACTAGGGCCACTCCCATTTGGTATGGATACTGAATTAACAGTTGAAGATTTAGAAGCGGGGGTTGCCGCAGGTTTTAGTTCTAGGTAACCCATACCAAACTCTTCATCTGTCACCCATGATGGCTGGGAAAAAAGAAAACAAACAAATTGCAGAAAATAATCAATTAAGTCCATGAATTAATATTTTAAAATGCAGGTAACTTCAACCTCAAACATAAATAATCCCACCATCCCAATTTGTAGGGTGATGTTTTACTGAACCAGACTTTAAGCAAGAAAAGAAGAATACTACATACCCTGATCATTATGAGTCATCAACCCCCAACAAGAGCATGTCACTAAGAGCAAATAGGACAGCAAGAAACGGATAGTTTACTAAATATAAAAAGGTGCTAATCTTTTGGTAAAAACTGGCACGAAGTGAGTAATATTATAGGTCAGGCTTTCGCCAGTCAATGCCATCCTGCCCTCCACAGGAAGAGGAAAAAAATGATAACAAAGAATAAAATAACCACAACATCAGGTGAAACAAAAGGGAAATAAAACTCAAGCTTGCAGAAGTAGAAACTCTTAATAAACCATATCATATGGTTTTTGATTGTTGTCAGACAAGGCACTATTTCAGAATCACTTCAAAACTACGATTAGGCTTCATTCCTAGTTTTACCTTTCTAGAAGCCAGAGCTGCAGCAACCCCTGTAGCCAATACTTTGAGATCCTCTCTTTCATCAGATTTAATTTTGGCAACCTAGAACAAGACCAAAGAAGTATTAAAAAAAAAGTATAAGTTTGATGGTTTAGAGTTCTAAAGATACAATCCTGCATTCAATCAGGTATACCCTCTTCTCAAGGTTTATTCCACTCTTCCGAGTAACTGGAAAGACATTCGAGATCTTTGTCAATAAAATAAGAGCATTTCTGATCTCCATGTACTCAGTTGATTCCAGACACTGAATGAGCAACCTCGTGATCCTTTGGCTCCACTTCCAGTGCACCTAGAATTGCAAGTATAAGGTAAACACAGAGTATCTACCACTAAAAAACAAATGAATGACTTGTGGGATTAAAGAAACCAAATCATAACTTTCGGTATCACACAGTAGGAGGCAAAGTTTAAAGTCACAAAACATTTTATAGATAAAATAAACCAAATAAAAATTTATAAACAAATGAATAAGCAAAGTAGAGACAAGAAGAAAAGAAGGACCACCTCATGCAAAAGAGAACATCTTGACTATGTACGAGAAAATTGGTGATGTGAGAAAAATTCAACCACAAATTTACATGTACACTAGGATGATAATCCAAATTGTTTGGTCAAGTAAACGAGTGAACCCCTAGTTTCTGTTGCTGAGACATGCTCCTAAGGAGAAAATTTTTGCAAGATAATTCTCCATATTATCACAATAAGGGGAAGCAAGGAATTGAGGTTAGTTTATTTCCCAAAAGATCAAACTGCACTCCTGCACCCCCATTGTACGTTTATGAAATGTCACAGACTAACCTTAATAAATTGGCCATATGTAACACGCTGGCTGTTTGGGTATCTGTAATAGACAGCAAATCCAGGCATATTTCCACATTCACGTTCATAAATTGATTCATCACCCTTCAATTTAAAAATGAAAAAAGAAGTTAAAAATAGTAGAGCTACTAAAACCGCAAATTATTGGAAACTGCCAGTGAAACTACTACTTCAATCCACTGAAGGTATCTTGCACAAGAGATGTACTGAAGAGTACCTTCCAATAATAAGCAGTCTTCAATGTCTCATACAAAAATCTTCCTAGTCGACCTACTTCATACTCGGTGCAACAGCAGATCATGGGTTGTATTGTCTTACATATCAAAACGTCTATGTGGTTCACAGTGTTAAAGAAGGGTGTTCCAAGGGAATGAAGAGTATTAACAAACACGGCGCAATACACAGCGTCTGGCATACTGAACGTACAGCGTGGAAATATACACCGCTGAAGGAACTCCATGTTGATCTTTAAAGTATCAGGACACGAACTCAGCCATGTATCCTTTTCACGAGTCAGTCGTCTACGAACAGATGTAACATGTTCTTCATGCCTCTGAAGCTCCATACTTAACCGATCTAGTGACTCTTGAATTCTTTCTTTATCTTTTTTCCTTTTTGTGATTGCAGAACTTGAATTATCAGAAAGTTCTTCCAGAGCTTTAAGAGCAGCATGCTGTTTAGCAATTTCAGACTCGTAACGGGATCTAGGAACATGAAGATCGTAGAGTGTAAGACCCCAGAAGGTGGCATATAAGTCTGGGGACAAGCTATTCCAGGCTTTTGAAGGCAACATTGTTTTGATGGTATCAAGAAGATCTGTCCATCTACATGCAAGATAAGAAAGGCTGATTAGAATAAGCAGCCAAACAGAATAAAATAATACTGAAAAGACAGTAGTAGTAGTAGTAGTAGTAGAAGAAGAAGAAGAACGTTAAGTGCTACAACACAAGTAGATGCGTCATATTTATATAATAACATTCTCTAACTACTCGAGCAGAAGATGTCAGAAAGTATTACAAAATAGGTTTCCGAGAAGAACCAAGATCAAGGAGCAAGTGGGCAGATAAATCTGAGCTTTCAGACTCCTTTTCAGCAGTTGCTGGCCCCACTGCTTCATCACTATCTGAAGGCCAAAAGACATCTGAATTTCTCTGACACTTGAAGAGCCTCATAACAGGCCGATAAATCAAAAATGCTACCTGAGGTAAAACATCACAAATGTTACAGGAAGTACTGAAGCATATTACTTATGATGCTGTGAGAAAAGATGACCTAAGGAAAACCTATAAGGACCATTTGGATGAAAAGATTTGGTGCAAATTTTTTAAGGCTCCCCGTTGCCACAAACTATGATGTAGACCCTGCCACGTAGGCAGACTTTGGGCAGGCACGTCTTGAAAGTGCAATGGAGGTCATCAACCTTTTGTGCCTGTTTGGATATACATAAAAGGAGATCTTGATTTGTAATACAAACTAGATAACAATATTTCAAGACTTATTTTGGCTTTTTGCTATAACCAAGAAATTCCCGAGAGCTAGTCAGAGCACAGTTCGAACTCGGCGGATAATAAGCCCTCCCCTCCACCATTCTCCACTTATATACCCAGCTTTAGTCCGCGGCAGGGTGAATACCTAACGTGCTTAACCCCACACATCATGTGTTGCACTCTTACCACTGAACCAAAGCCCAGGGGCTTTTATTTGGCTTTTCAAGTGATAGTTATGTCCTTTGACATTTATATAAATTTGAAAATCCCTCTTAAATCTAAATGCTTCATGTGACGGAACCCAGACTTAAACAGATTTATTCAATGAAGAATCACATGAAACACAAGAAAAGTTGAAGACATCCATAGAATTTGGGATAACCTCAGGATCAAGATGATACACATGTACAAGCTCATCAAGAGCTGGAACGAGAAGAGCATAGGCAGCTGTTGGAGTCACCGCACTAGACAAAAATTCAACATACTGAAGAAGGGCTCCATGACACCTATCAAACTGTTCACTGACCATTTTAATGTATGGAGCTTCCGCATTAATAACTACCCTGCAAAGCAAAATGCAAATGATTAAGCGAAATCAATTGATACAGTTTCTTAGACAAGTAATAAAGGAGTCTGAGTTCAAGTGCAAGAAGTAGCTCCAGGCTCTTGAATGGATTTTGATCAATAGAATATCTAATAAAATTCAATGGGCCCAAAAACAAATAACATCAACACCCTGGATTTGAAGGCGACAACCATCCTTCCAGATGCAGAATATCCAGCATCCTTCCACTAGGAATCAGGGAGAGAAGTTGGACTTGATTTTCATAGGAAAATATCTATATTCTTCATGCATACAAGTTTCACATTATTGATGTGGAATTTTTCTAAGACATTCAACAATGTTATATGCTTACACAGAACGATGTTGAGCAATGAGTAGCAACAGTGGAATTGCCAACATTGGTTCATCTTTAGGGAGCAAAGAATCCCTCAGCCTGTTAGTCGATTTAATCAATGCCTGCAAGGAGAGCCACATGTTAGGTCCTCAAAGTCAATTAGGATACTAAACGCCAGATTAGAGATCTACAGCTGGCACAATTCCAGTGTGCGAGAGGAATCCCAAATGGATTGCAATACTTTATGTTAAAGATTTTGTATAAAACTGAGCTTACCATTCAAAAAAAAAAAAAATACAATGTCAGAAACAAACTTTAAGCTAAAATAATTCTTCCCTGGGTAGTTCAGGCTTCAAATATTCTAATATGAAAAAGTAAATTCCAATTACTCACTGAGTTCAGTTTGATAGATATGCATGTACCCAAGGCTGTTTAATGACATTGTACCCATTAAGTGGTAAAAGTGATGCTTGTGTAAATGTTTGAAGTAGAGACAAACAAAAAAAATGATGTAAATACAGTACTCACGTTTATCTTTTTCTTGTGATCAGAACATTATTTACGTTTATCTAATAGCAACCCGAAAAAGAAAAAAAACTAATTTTATACTCCCTCCATCCCATTTTATGCAAGGGTGTTTGATTAGGTACTAAGTTCAAGAAATAAAGGAATGCTAAATATATGCAACATCACAACAAAAAACCAAGTGAATTCCCACAAGTGGGCTTTGTGGAGAGTAGTGAGTACGCAGACCTTACCCCTACCTTATAAAGGTAGAGAGTCAATTTCTGGTAGACCCTCGACTCACGAACAAAAAAGGGAGCAACAAACAAACGATGGCAACAACAATGTAATATGACAACGAAAGCAAATGTCCATGTAATATCAATACTACCGGTAAGAATGACACTGTGTACCAACACGGAACTAGGAATAGTAAACTAAGACTAGTACTAATACTGCTGGTGAGACTAAGAAAAAACTCTCGACTACCTGTCAACCCACAACCCTAATACTCGACATCCACAACTTCCTACCAGGGTCATGTCCTCGATAAGCTAAAGTAGTGTCATGTCCTGCCTAATCACCTCTCCCCAGTACTTCTTAGGCCTCCGCCTACCCCTTCTCCTATCCGCCATGGTCAACCTCTCACACCTCCTAACCGGGGCACCGGTGTCTCTCTCTTCACATGCCCGAACCATCTCAACCTCGATTCCCGCAACTTGTCTTCTACATGAGCCACGCCCACCTTGTCTCTAATAACTTCATTCTTAATCTCATTTCTCCTAGTACCCACACATCAATCTTAAAATCCTCATTTCCACTATCTTGGACATGAGACTTCTTGACTCAACTACCAAAATTGCCTTAACTACCAAAAATTAAGTAGGCGTTTGAACATAAGAATTGTAAAATTCCAAAAAATGGTGAAAAAAAATTTCAAGTGAAAATGGTATTTGAAATTTAGAGTTGTTTTTTGACATAAAATTCAGTTTGGGTTGTTTTTGAAGTTTCGTGAGTGATTTGAATGAAAATCTTGAAAAATAACTTTTTAGAGTTTTTCAAATTTTCGAAAATTTCCAAAATACATCTTCCGGTGAAAATTGGAAATTTTATGAACAAACGCTGATTTCGAAAAAAAAGTGAAATATTTTGGAAAAAAGGAAAAAAAAAAATTATGTCCAAACGGGCTCTAAATTAGTGTCGGTGAGAGTTTGCATGCCAGTAATACTAGTTCCATTGTTATAATTTCTTATTCCTGGTTCGTGTACATGTGTTATTCACTTCCGTTACCCTTTTACCTTGTTGCAATTGTCTGTTGCTTTAGTTTTATTGTTCTTTAAGTCGAAAGTCTACCTGAAACAGCCTCTCTATCTTCATAAGGTAGGGGTAAGGTCTACGTACACACTATCCAAACCAAACCCCACTTGTGGATTATACTGTGTTTTTTTTTTTGTTGTTGTGTTGGTGAGAGTTTCACGAGTCTTTTCATTCTCTCCTTAAAAGAATGAGTTTCTATAGTAAGTATTTAGTTTGGAGCAGACTTAAATGATATAAAATGATTTGATATCGAAGTCCCTCTTTCTTACTATCTCTTCGTTTCCTTTATTCTGCTATTCCGCTTTCTTTCTCTTTTTATTTATCTCTCTTCTCTCCCTATTCTTCTCTCATTCTCCAATATCTCCCTTCTCCCTTCCAGTCCTGTATCACAAAGAGAAAGGGGGGGAAACAAATAGCAAGATGGAGCTTCCATGTTACAAAATACGTAGACTGCACAATGAATGATCAAAATCAATAATATTATCGGATGTTCCCTCATACATAGAAAGATTTCCATCGCCACTAGTACTTGCATATGCAAAAGGGAAATCAACATGGAAATGAAAACCTTTCCGGAGCAATCATGTCGAAAACATTTATCTGAAAGTGTCATGCTCCAGCGCCATTGCAGGTCCAAATATACAATATCCAAAGAGTAAATTTCTGGAAACTTCTGCAACTAAAATGACAGTTTCTTAAGCACCTTATTGTTCCGGGTTATTCCGAATGAGGTGGCTTGATAGCGTAGAGTATCACTTCCAGCCATTGCATCCAATTGTTCCTCTGTCATGTTCTCTGTATAGTGCACATTAGCCATTTGCTGAATGAGCTCCTGCAGATAATCAAAGGAACTCCAGAAAAGGTGAGTTTTCAGCAGAAAGAGTATTCATGTGCCACAAATGAAAATAATAAAACAAGTACCTGCATGAAAACAAGCTCAATACCGTTTCCTCTCTTCAACTGATTAACAAGATACTGAAAAAGGCCCCTCAATTCCATTGACGGGTACTTTTTACACCTGGAGAATTTACCAACGATTATGACTAAGACTCAAACTATGCGAGAATGTAACATAGAGGTTGACATCACTCACTCTTAAAAACATTAGATGGTCATACTAAATAAGTGCTACACAGAAAAATGCCTAACCTCTGCAAAAATGGTATAACTTCATTTCAACTGCCAAACATGGACATGTGATCAAAGAATCTATCTCAACTTGAAACATACATGCGAAGTTGAGCTAGATAGACACTAAAGAAGGCAAGTGCTGGCATATTATAAGCAAATTCGGTCCAATAGTCAAAATAAGATCTCACAAAGTTAATGAGATTCTCTTAGCATTTGGACACAAAGGAGTTTAAGAACTCTGAAAGTGAGATAAAACAGAATGCTGATTATCTACTTTCTTAGATCAAGCAGAATCCCACTGCTCTGTCACACAAAGACACAGAAACCAGATTACAAAGTATTGGCAGTAAGCTAGTGAGATGTAACAATCCAGGATCAGAAAACAAATAGCACAACAAATAGCAGTCGTCTAAAGCTGATGCTAGCTACTCTAATTTTATTAAGAGCGAGAGTTCACAATGTATCACAATACTATTAGCAGTACACTTATTTCTTCTGAACTTTTTAATTAGTATTTTTATATGGCATCTCTCTCCTAAGGATCCAATGGTGACAAAAGATTCTTTTGTGCTGGAATTTAAAAGATCCATTAGACGAGATTGAAACACAAGCTCGAAACAGAATACCAAGACTCTGCACAGTAAGCACCTCATAATTCAGAAGGAAACCTCAAACATTAACACAACCCCCGTCCCCGTCCCCCTTCCCCAGGAAAAAAAGAAGGAATACTCAAAGTATCCTGATCCTAAAAATCTCAATTGTAGCCTGTTATCTTCTTGTAATACAATTGCAATAGTTTAGTTATGTTATTGATGCAGTAGGATTCTCTTAGCCATGATAATTTTTACTACCAAGTAAGTTGCCTGAAAGTTTTATGGGCGCACACACACACACATAAATGTATGTATAATGTATGTGTGTATATATATGTATGTGCATGTCTGTGTTCACATTTTATGTACATTCATCGCCTGATAGTCTGATAATTTTATACTGATATAGATATAGATACGTATTGTATTATGTTTCCCTTCTAATGAACTTGGAACCAATTGCCAATTTACCTTTGTTCCGATAAATACACTCCAGAATCCTCAGCATGCATTGCTAATAAGAAACATTATGCGATTGCGTCATACATATTTATCAGATCAAATTGGATGAAGCCATCAAGATGAAGCAAAATAGTCGAGCAATTAAATCTCCCTTTATATTCTTCTCAATTAAAAAAAAAAGCTCTTTCTTTCCAAATGAAAGGGGTTATTTCGTGGTTGCATCCAGAACATCCAAAGCGCCATAGCAGCAAATACACTATTAGCAAGAAATAAACAGGTTCTGCAACAGAAATAAATGCAAATTACCAAAACAAAACAAAAATAGAGAAATTCTCTGCACTAATGAAGACAGCTTTTAATGAGTTTTGTAAATTGATATCAGTGGGAAGAGAAGAAAAGCAGTTCAGACACATTTGGAACCTGTTATGAAAAAGATATAACCCCCCTCCCCTCTCCCCACCAAACAAAAAAATCACCCAAAAGAGGAAGACAAAGAAAGAGGATTTTTGGAAGTAAAAAAAATGAAAAAATGAAGTAAACCGAAAAAAAATTACTTGTGCTTCTTTCCTGAAACACCTCTTTCTTTCTGGAAAGTTATGTTACAGAGTGGGCAGAATGGAGTCGGTCTTCAATTATTTCGGTGCCTCAGATAGTCTTAAATAATTTTGGTGCTTCAGATACCCATACATTCAATAGAAGCAATTTTATAAATTTCCTCTTTACACAGAACTATTGAACGTGATCAAAAATAAAATAAAAAACATAAAAGGCTTGATCATGTATCCAATGAAAAACTTTTTGCTCGTGTTTTGTGCAGAATTGGTAAATCATGAGCTCTGGGAATCCAACAAAGAAAATATTCTACCCCGAGATAACTCCCCTAGAAAGAGTGAATAATTACTCTATACAGCTCCTGCTGAGGAGTAGATGAAGCAGCAGTTTCCGAGACATGCCATTCCCACAAAATGCAGCAGTGGAAGACCAAGCACAGGATTGCATCTAATGAGCGATACTAAGGAAGAACATTGTCAGGCGAACCAACTAAACAATCACCACCAAATAAGCTGTCATTCTCCCTCTCACAGACAAATTGAATTTATTTCCATCCAGCCACAAAACCCCTCAATTGCTGTATTCAAGAGACCAAGTTAACAGATAAACTTTGCATTCCTTTTAATATCTCATTATCCTTCCATGAGGAGAAGAGCAGATTTAACTCCTGAAGTATCTTCAGAAAAGGAGAAATGCTGAAAACAACATACTAGCCAACACAGCTCTTCCTTATCAAGTAAATGCTGGCCATCATTATGATTATCAAATAAATCGGACGGGATCCAACTCTTGCTCTTACACCTCCAACAGGCCATGTTCTCAGACCTACCACATGATTTTGTTGTACAACAAACCTCAGTCTGGAATGTCTGACTAAGAATCGCAGACCTTTGACATAGCAAATTAGGCAGGCGGGAAAACTAACCAATTGCTCATCTAACATTTCAGAGTACTTCTGTACTGTTCAAACGTTTCCATTAGCTAATCTTTAAGTATTAGACAAATTGTATCTCCACTTAAAGAAGATCTCAGGCTTCTCTTTTTAGATAGCTGCAACCTTCAAAAGGAAGATAGTGTTTTTGACTGCCAATTGATTCTATTCAAATCCTCTCAAAACGAGAGACCCTGAGCTACACACGAAACGGGAAGAATGTGATACGAAAATTCTGTACCATCTCTCCTTTTTTATATTCTTATTTCCCATTCTTTTCACAGCTGAATGTTAGGCTGAAGGTGATGAACTTGTCAACTAAGCCATCAAAGATCTCCCCAGCTTTTTCAGAAGTTATCTGCAACTAGAAGCTGGGCAACGTGCCACAGGAAGAACTATATTTTCTGTAAAACCAGAATGTGCAATAGGATTACAGTAAATGGAACATCTATAATAGAAATATAGAACTATGCTTGCCTAGCATTGGTCAGTAACAAAGATCATTCCCCTCAACAATTTCCTGAGGCAAAAACGACAAAATCTTAATTTATAAAAAGGAATACATACAACAATATTTACTACATTATATATGTATATATTATGCAAAACCACAACCACATCATCAAGGAAAAAGCACTTGGCAAATACCCAGAAGTCACATATTCTTGGTTCCTTAAGGAAGTACAACAGTAAGCAGTAACATCATATGCAACAGAATATGTTCAAACTAGGGAGATAACTCTAACCAGCAAGAAGAAACTATACATACAGGTGACCCCAAAATGATGCCAAAGACTGAAGCCAATCGCACAAATTAAGGCCGTCATCTTTCAGCTTCTCTCTCCCACTTTGTGCCAACCGTTCAATAACAACATATTCCAAAATATCATACTCCAGCTGCTTAAAAAAAAAAATCAATAAGATAAAGCACAAATAAATCAGATAAATATCTAGTAAATCAATTCATGATGCACTCTGACAAACTAAGTATATCTTTCACGGACAATTTTAACAGAAAACAAGAATAGAGAGAGCAAAAAAAAACCAAGTGATAGTAAGAGTGTAAAACTTGGCATGAAGTTTCACCAGCAAAGAGCTAGTCAAGGCAAAATATGGGATGCATGGTGAATGGTGTACACAAATTTTGTAACTTCTGCACAACTTTCGGCAATATGTAAATGTAAGGTATCTCTGGGATAAGCACCAAAACTTAGTGCAATTGGAGGAGGAAAATTTTCAAACAGATAAGATTCTTTCTTGAAGGTTGGATGAATCCCCATTGGAAGATACATTTCGACATTTATATAGCATTGTAATTAACCAGGAGGCAGCAATAACTAAAACAAGAAGTAAAATGCAAGCGTCACAAGGTTCAGAAGGAATTTCCATGAGTAGGAGTTAGGGAGTATAGTTCAATTCTTTAGAGAAACAAAAAAAATCAAAGGAGTGAAGAACTAATAAAACCTGACACTTTTATATGGAAAGTTCGCAAGCTACAATATCCTCCTCCAGGCAAGCGCAAGGGGCTGCAATAGTTTTGGAAATAATTTGGAGAAGCAAAGCTCCTTGAAAAAAGGCTTGCTTTTTTTGGGTAGCAGCTTATGAGGCATGTCTTGATCCAAACAATTTACAACGAAGAAGATATAGTCAGTGCAACTGCTGTTATTTGTGTGATATTTGGTGTGGGCATAGCATTTGTTTTTTCTCCAAAGTTCAGATGCCATATCTCGAACTTGTTTTTGAACCTGTCCGATATGCAGTTGGCTATGCCAATCCAGTGTGAGGTGGGTGCAAAGTTGGCTAAGGAGAAGGATGAAGAAGTCTTTGAAACGCTTTGGAAGACAATCTCCGAATGGAACACATGAACAGACTCTTTGAAGGAATACATGCATCTGTATGGTAAATTTAGAGCTCTCAAATTTTGGGCTCTTAGTGTAAAATGAACTACAAAAATAATGTTAATTCTATCATGGCCTTCATCGACTCCTTGATGTGTTAAAATGTAGTGGTTCACTGATAAATGATGCATTCATATTTCTCTCTTAAAAGGTCTCTCTTTGGAAAAGTGAAAACCCCTTTTCTCTCTTTACCCCTTTTCGATGGCCATCTCCTGATGATTTTTATATTTAACTATGGCCAGAAAATTCTCAAAAAGAAATCTTTTGAGCTCATACACATTAGCGAAAAGGTCAATCCATGGTATCTTCTTATAGAGAAAAGCTGATGCTTTACGAGAGACTGAAGATTGATGAAGCGAATCTCATAAGGGTCCGTGAACAACTCCAACAAGCCTCAGTGGGGATTGGTGGCCTTTGTAGAAGATGGGGAAAGAAGCTCCAAGCCCATGTTTACGGAGTGCATCAGAATTACAATTGCTATGGACGGTTCATGAGGATTCAAGCATGAGGCGCTGACAGAAAGTCCTTGATTATTACACCGAAAACAGGGTACAACTCCGGTTGGAGAGAAACTGCAGGAAAAATTCTACAGTTCCTGGATAAGCCCCATGCCCCATGCCAATTAACGTTTCACCACTTCGATGAAATCGTCTATTGGTGTAGCCAATATCCTTAGATGGACAGAGTCAGGGGAGCCATCAGTAGAAGTGATTGGCAATATATCAAAGTTAATAAACTGGACAAGAATAACAACAACTCAGATTTTCTTTCGAAATGTCTGATTGGAACCCTCAATGACCCTTTAAGGCCTAGCCAGAAATCTGAGGTGATTCAAACTTAGTTTACCAATAGATGGAAAGTCACGGCCGAAATAAAAGTTTCTTAGACTGCTCATAATCAGTTCTTGTTTATACTTCCATCTCAACAAGAAGCAATGAGAGTCAAAGTCAGGGAGTGGTGTTGGAATGGAAGAAGACTATTGTTGAAATGGTGCTTGCCAATGACCGGCACAAAAATGACAAGTCACAAACAGGAACATACATGGGTGAGAGCTTTTGGTGTCCCGCTAAACACATGCCATAAAATACTTTTCGATCCCTTGGAACCTCTGTGGTGACTTTGTGGAATTGACGTAGATACAAAGGATATCATTCTATGGGAAAGAATCTGTTTTACAACTTCTGACACAGCCGGTATTTCTTAAGCCACTCACCTGCCACAGCTATCCCTTTAGTTGATAGGCACGTGGTTACTCACATGGGGAGCAGAGCAAATTCAAAATAAAAGAGTGCCTAGGAGAAACCTGACCCAGCAAAATAAAAAGGAAACAAAGAGGGAATTAGCCGGGCTATCAGGCACAAAGTCTATCATCGGATCCATTTTTTTAGAGATCCAAAACCAAAAGATACTAAAAAGAGAAAAACGAAGGGGGCAGAGTAACAATTCTGGCAGGCTAAAGGCCCAATAACCATCACTCCTAATAATATTTCCTCAATCTGGCACCAAACCCCATCCTCAACATAAAAAAGTCAAGGAACTCCCAATTGACATGATCATAAGTTTTCTCAAGATCTAATTTACACAAAATCCGGCTTCCCTTTGTTTCCTTCTTGACTCAACAGACTTTGTTTGCTACCAAAGCTGCAGCAAGTACTTGTCTACCTTCCACAAAAGCATTCTTTGAAGTAGACAGTCCCATCTAGATCTTTTCTTGGTCTATTAGACAGCACCTTAAATATAACCTTGTAAATGATTCCCATTAGACTAATGGATCTACCGTCCTTGATATTAGAAAACCCATCTCTTTTCGGATTAATGGCAATGAAGGAAGCATTGAGGCTTTTTTCAAATTCTCACGTAGCCAGAAAACCCTTGTTCCCTGTCATCTTTTGACCTGAATCCGGCACCGAGGGAGTTGGAGGCTCTATTGACGTCAAATCCCCAAAAAACAGAAGGATGAGCCAATCTGTTTCTTTGTTGACCATAAAGGTTATTAAAGGGTCAACTTTCTTTTCCGGAACCGGTTCATTAACCCAGGGGCATATACGTCCTTTTACCTTAACACACCCCCCCAAAACAAAAACTTCTACTCTTTTTGAGGAAAATAATATTTGGAGAAGTCTTGAGTAGGTGGATCAAATCAGTATCACCATAGTCAAATACTCTATTCTGATCAACGGTGGGCTTATTGTTTTCTCTTTCCTTTCGTTTTTATTATGGCTATGGAGGAGCTCAGCAAAATGGTTGACAAAGCAAATTAACTGCACTGGATGGAGGGATTTAAGGTGGAAAATGATGCACAAACTCAGTCTCTGTCTTGCATCTTCTTTATGCAAATGACACCCTCATATTATGTGGGGCTAAGATATCACAACTGAATCTTACACTTATGATCTCTGAAGCCATATCAACATTATATATGAACCTGTCAAAAAGATCTACCTAGTCAATGATGTTCCTGATTTGAGGAGCTATCTGATATAATGTGTTGTAGTGTTGGAACTTTCCCGCAACACACCTAAGCCTCCCACTAGGAGCTACGTATAAATCACAAGAAATTGGAATGGGGTTATTGAGAAGTTTGAAAAAAGAGAATGGTTTCTTGGAAAACACAATACCTCCATAACGGTAGATTAACACTCATTAACAATGTGCTAGATAATATTCATACATCATGTCCTTATTCCAATTTTGAATTTGCACCCCAAACCCCTCTCTCTTGATCCTGGTAGAATTATCAACTTGCACTTGTTAGCAGTGAAGTACCAACAATTTGGTGCCTCTATACCTAACGTATCTCTACCCCCCCCCCCCCCCCC
>ML340263.1:0-117591 GCA_005239505.1 Nicotiana paniculata
AAGTTCCGGCCATCCATATGAAAATTTGCAAACAACAGCATATTGCAAACCTTCAATCAAGTTTCCTAGTTTTGTTCTGGCTGCCATATTTGCCTCTTTTTCTCAGATAATACATTATAACATCAATGTGCTGCACAACAAAATAAAATCTACTATAAGCTAAATTGAAATTATAATTACCAACAAAACAGCTACAAATAATTCTACAATGATATCTAAATACAAGTCTACAAGTTAAACTACAAAGTCAGATTTCAAAAAATCTAACAATTAGCTAAACTTTAGCTGCAGTACACTGNTATATATTTATACTACAAATTAATATTGTAATGTTCAGCCTATTCTACAAATTCACTACAATTTAACTACAAAAATACACCTATATCTATTATGTCCTGCATACTAAATATAGAATTTGTAGATACAAATCATCAGCAAATTGGATACATAAGGTACAAACTCAAATACAGTCACACTACATATAAGAAAGACAACATTTATAAGTTTGTCTACATTATATCTACAATTCAGAATACACGTCATGGTCAAAACATATTTCATATCTACAACATAACTACAATTAGGCTACAAATATAGAACACACATTATATATTATGAATAGATTCTTTGATACTTACAGAGTCATTGAGGACTTGTCCGGAGTGAGCAAGGGAATAAAATCAGTCCTTCTTATCAACCTTTTCGACTCCAAGGTCTAACCAAGGGTTGATTTTGTTATCCTTTATGGAAAACAGAGCCTTCAATGTCCAAAAAAAATATAGAATGACTTACAGGTGTAAAAAATAAATGCAAAAATGAAAGTGTCAAATTATGCAATTCATACCTCTTAGATCCTTTGGCATTACAGTGGTATAACCACTTGAATTTATCTAAAACATCAGGATCTACATCTTCACCAATAACAGTAGTGAAGAGGTGCTTCAGGAAGAAAAATTTAGGTCCAAGAGAGCTGCTGCCTCCCGAACTGTATAGAGGTATGAAAGGTGATCGTGCATGCTTCCCAGGCTGCCTGGTTCTCCCCGGTTTCATAGGTGTTGCTTCATCTGGTATGGGATCGCCATAATTAACCAATTGTGTTAAGTTGTCGGGCAACTCAAATTCATCCAATGTGACCCCCTTCTTCTCAATGCTTGCCTTTAGGATCACCTACATCCACATGCTGTGTATCTGCACCTTTATTTTCCTGTTGCTCAGTGGCACATTCTGTCTGAGCTGCTACAGTCACTCCGTGAATCGGGGACTGTGCATTGATATCTTCAATCTCTGTAACATAATATATAAGTTACTTAACATGAATGTAAATGTGTATAATATACAATAATACATCTCTGAATGATAGTATGATATTATACCTGCTTTATCTTCATCATCTGCACCTTGAAATTCTGTAAGCAAGTCAGCATGTGCTGGAACATGTTCTGGATAAACTGCAGCTTCAATATGTTGTGTTTTATAATTAAAAATGGTAAATAATACTAGATAATGTTGCCTTGAATTTGTAGATATATGTAGGAAGTTGTAGAAAAATGTGGATATGCCCTTTTTCAGTTTTATATTAAATGTAGATAGATGTTGGTATTTTGTAGATACCTGTGTCGCTGGTGCTTGCATGAACTTGCTCACCAATATTGAACTGAAATTGTTGGTTGTTCACTCCTTTTTGTTGGTCATTGATTTTGGTTGAACTACCAGCAAACTAAATATTTTATGTTAGTTTGAGTATATTGTTTCATATGTCATAAAATGTTTTGGTATATAAATATATGTCAACTCTTACCTTTGCATCATCCTCATCATTTCTACTGTTAGCAATTTCAAAACAGTCTTCACAAAATCATCTATAAACAATCGAAGGCCATGTAGTTCTACAAATACATCCTTCCTAAAATCCTCTAGCTTTCCATCAACCTACAAGTTAAAAATATAGTAAGTTGTAAATTTTATAATATGTCCTAACATAAATTAATAAATATGTACAACTATAGATAGGACTATCTCAGAATGAACAATTCTGTATATATTGTGAAGGTTGTTTATGAAATGTAGATAAATTGTAGATAATTTGTAAATATATTGTATTTCATAATATTACCTGCTCAATTCCCTTCTCTAACTTTCTGAGCTTCTTATCCACAGAGTCCTTGTCCTTTTGAGAATCTGTTTGTTTGGGTTCCAATATTGGAGGATCAACATTGGGAACCTCAAATGATTGTTCACCTACTTGATCTTCATACTCAATTTTGTTTGGCAAAGTAAGCACTCCAATCTCTTCTTCAGATTCAATCATGCTTGTAAACTAAATGAGGAAAAAACAGTTAGTTCAACTAAGGCAGAAAATGTAGAGTAATTATAGATATTATGAAGGCAAATGTAGAATCATAAAAAAATGAAAACTCTACCTTAATCCACTCGGGCTTTATCATCTTCTCATCAAAGGCAACTAGCCAAATCTGCCCTTTAGTAGCTGACCATCTTAATATGCGAGGTATTGATTCAGAACACCTCGTAGCAAGCTCAGTGCTGACAGTCGAGCAACACTCATAAAACCATACTTACAATGCTAATGAGCATCCCCGTATGAGATAAGAATGTACATGTGAATTTAGCCGGTGCCTAACAGATTCCATAACCTGATTGAACGATTTAACACCCCATGGGTATGACTCAAACTGACCAGACTCTACCAAATAGAACCTAAAGTGGTCTATAAAAGACACATGGTCTTTGTCAGAAGGTCAAACAAAAAATTCCAAAAGATAAAGAATGCACAACTTGACTGCATCCTCGTCGTTTACCCAAGATCTATTTGTTACTATATTTTTCAAATACTACTTCTCCACTTTTTTTTTGTTAGGAAAATAGTTGTTCATTAGCTTGCTAACATAACTAGAAGTATATCCATAATATGTAACCTGATTCACACCGGTAATTAAAGCAAACTCTCTCAATGAAAAATTCAATTTTTCACACTTCAAGTGGACTGAAAAATATGATGCATTGGACTTAGTCGGTTCATACTTCATCAGAAGATGAATGGCTTGGTTTTGCATGCATATGAGGGGGAGAGACAGTAAGTAACCAAAACATGTGTTTTTAAAAAGCTTCAAAGTATTTGGAGACAACATCTCTTTTATCTGGCTAGGAATGCTAGGATCACACGATGTGTGAAATCTAAGCACCCCATAATCCACATTATGTGGGAAAAAATAATGTCCATTCTTCACAAAATGATAAATTATTTCACATCAGTAAAATACATAATAAGGAAACATTAATCTACATTTTATCTATAAAATTAACTACAAAATCACTACACATTAGTTATAACCCAAATCATTTTCGACAAAAAAAAGGCATCAACAAAAGAATACCTACAAATCTGCTTCAAATAGCACAGTCTACCAACACATATAACTACAAAACACTACAAAAACATCTACAAATATAAACATTGTCTACAAAAATTGATTTAAAAAAAAAAAAAAAAATACAACTCTATTCAAACTTTAAAAGCTAACTACAATATAACTAGTAAATTACTATAAAAACTACAATTATAAACTGTCGAGCATCCCAACTACAAGTTATCTTCAAAATTGAGACAATTAATCTGCACTTTACTAAAAACGTAAAACACAGATTTTTACATCCTAAAATCAAACTAAAAAACTGGAAACGAAACTAATAAATGTTTACCTTCAGCAAAGTTTTTTTCTGAACCAATTTTGGGTGTTTTTTGGACAATTTCTTCATTTTCTTGTTTTGACGAAGCAGGAGACAACTTGGGTTTCTTTCCTGTTGGAATTTTTGGGACCTCTTCAGCAAAATCATCGTCTACCAAACCTCTTTCATTTTTCGTTTGAGTTGTTTGGATGATGTAGAACTTCCTCCATCATCTACATCATGTTTATGTTTTGTTCTAATTTCGGCTCGGATTTGTCTGGGAGATGAAGAATGAGCAGTCTCTTCAATTGCATGTCGAGATTTTACTTGTTTTTTGGGAGAATTTGGTGTTAACACCCCCAAATCAAACGAGGGGATATCACCTACTGTCGATTTTTTAGGACTTTTTTTTGGAGATTTGATGTTCTTCATGGATTAACTTCAACTTGACTAAAATTGGGAAAAAATTTTGTAGAATGATGAGTTCGATTTTATGTAAAATTGAGATTGTGAATGAAGAAGGCAACTAAACGTGGGGGGAGTTATGGATAAACAACAGCTAAACGTGGGGGAAGTGAGGGTCAAGGAGAGAGAATATTGGGATATACGGTCCTTTAATTAAGCAGTAAAAAACTGCCCATTAAATATACCCCTAAATTAATTATGGTATATAATTGATAATTTGGTATACTAAGTGTAATTAACTCTAACCTTAAATATTGAGAGTAATAAGGTTTACTATGTGGTACAGGAATGTAAAAATTCCATATATAAAAGGGAAAAGTATCAATAATCTACTAAGTCAAAGCAGTAGTGGTGGAGTGCTTAACCAACTCTTACTTTGCATGATCCATCCGACTAAGCTAGCGTTTGGCCATAGATTCCCAAATTTATTTTGAAAAATTTAATTTGGGTAAAATTTGGTTTGAAGATAAAAATGTGTTTGGACATCAGTTTTCAAAATATATTTCCTAAATTTATTTTGAAATAACATGAAACATGACTTATACCCACAAGTTCTAAAAACTATCACAAATACTCAACAATACCATAATCAATAACATTCATTATATTACCGCAAGCCCTAATCCTGAACATAAATAAATTTGATACAAAATTATCATTTTTATAATGAAATACATGATACACTATCAGATGACCGAGAAAACAAAGCAACATTGTTACAAAACAATAAATGGTGGGCTCTTTTATAAAATACAAAAGTTTGGGTCAATTTAAAAATAATATATAATAGTAATATTTTGGCCCTGGTTTTGGGATTTGTGATTTTGCCAAAATATAGGTAAAATCTATGGTCAAACATATATTTGCCAAATAAAATCTAAATTTATTTTAGTAAAATTTATGGCCAAACGGGTCCTAAGTAATTTAAGTTGATTTTATGAGACTTTGTTTTTTGTTTTGTATTCCTTTTATTTCATTGACCGTTATGAGTATCGAGTATTCAATAAGAAATTGCTTTTGATAACTCGCCATGGACACATGCACCATTATTATTCGTATGAAGTGACATATGCCGGTAGAACTAGGATTCGAAATTTAATATTTATATATATTTAATACAGAATTTGAGCTAAAACCATTAAATTTGCTAGGCCAAGAGAAAAACACTATACTTTCAAGTTATGTCTATATATTTAAATCAATTAATGCTCGACGTGCTTACAATTAATGGATCTTTTTCTCATATTCCAATTGTTTAATTATGGATCTGATATGACATAGTGGAGCAATAAAGCTGTGAGCTGCTTGCTTTACTACTAGTTTGGCCAGTCCTTAGCAAAGATTATATTGCTTTATTTGTTTGCTTGTGAGGCAATGAAGCTCCTCATCAATAATCAGTCACTTGTGACTTGTGACTTGTGACTTGTGACTTGTGACCAACAAGGCAGGCCTAGTAGATCTTACTTTGACTTGAGGTAAAAGTGACCAAAAGTCTCCAATCATTTTGCCTACAAATTTGATCCATTATATATCTAATGAAATTACACTTTGGTGACAACATCCATGATAATTATGGACTGCAGTTTTGGATTACTCCACACAAATATAAGGAATTCTGGAAAATACCAGGACGATAATATGTTTCTTGTGACAAAGAAATGACAAGAAAGAAGAAAAGAGTGGAAGTTGTAGGCGGTGAATCAAATGAATTAAAAGGGATAATCCAATACATGAAGTATCTCATATTTATACGTCATTTGTCGGAGCTATATAGTTTCAAGAGGTGTCAAATAGCGTTCGAAAATGCGAATATAAGTCACATAAAGACAACTGACTAGTATTCCAAGGCTTCGTTCAGGTAACAAAAGAATTAGTGGTCGTTTGGTAGGAGATATTAGAAAGAAAAAAATGCAAGTATTAACTTTGTGCATTACTAATCTCTTGTTTGGTATATTTTTTCAACCTATTTGGTATTATCCTACGTATAGCTAATACATAGCAAACCATGGTATTATCAATGCAAAGGTTTTTAGTACTTGCATAAACATGGTTAAAGACATAACCGCCTCTCATATCCCTCAAAACTTATTCCAAATACTTTTCGCCATATTTTGGAAGGTATTTATGTAATAATTAATTTTTTTAGAAATTATGTAATGCTTTAATATACCAAATCAAACAATAAATAAGATATAATATCAGTATAATTAGTGCCAACATAACTAATTCAATCATTACTAATATATTCTATTCAGCACTATTCTTATATCTCCCGTCAAACTATACTGCAGTGAAAAAGAAGATATCAAGATTGTTTAGATAAAAGAAAATTTCGAATAGTAGGTGGCCGGCTAGCTTTCTAGCTTGTGGAAAATTAGCTTGTCTACTAGTAATAGTAATTCAATTCCCCTCTCTCCTAGTGGGAGAGTGTTCAAGGCTAAGTATGAAAAAGGGCATGAATTAGTTTTTCTTTTGTTTTCATTGAAATGTTTGGCCAAATTTTCAGAAGAAAAAAAAAAAATTGAGTAAAAGCAGAAGCAGTTTTGGAGAAACAGAAAAAAATAATTTTTTTCCAGAATCACTTTTCTGAGAAGCATTTTTGAGAAAAATACACTTAGAAGCACTTTTTAAAAGCTTGGTCAAACACAAATTACTGCTTAGAAGTGCTTTTCAAATTAATTAGTCAAATATAAACTGCTTTTCACCAAAAATACTTTTGAAAAAATCGCTTTTGAAAAAAAAACACTTCTCAGAATAAGCTGATTTTTCCAGATTTACCAAACATGCTATATAAGTCTGAAAAAGGGCGTGAATTTGATAGCAGAGGGAACTTGACACTCAAAGCATTAAGCCAAAGTGGGCATCTTATCTTAAAGAGTAAATAATGGATGTTCAAGACATGGAATTGAAGAAGACAGGGAGTGACAAAACTTTACTTGGAAGAGTGTCTTTGTTTGTCAATTTGGAGCATTACTTTTGGCAAAAATAGAGTCCTAAAACTTCTTCAATCTCAAATGAAGTCACTTTGGGCAATAGGATATGCCATACAAATGTCCACACGTATTTGAGCAATTTAGAATTGTCTACTTTGTAAGCTATGTTGCTGCATTGTGTGTATATTGTAACAATGTTGTTGTCCTTTAGGGCTAGCCAATTAGTATGCAATGAAATTAAATTGCCACATGCTAGAAGCTCTTCTATGCCGTGATGCATAGTTTTGTGTCACATACACATACAGTCAGACCTTTCTATAATAACATCCTTATATAACAATATTTTTTTATAAAAGTTAAGCTTTTTCGGAACCAACTTTCATGTTATGTTATAATATATGTTCTCTATAACAGCACTTCGTTATAACATCCAAAAATATTCGTAACAAAAGAAGTTATTATAGAGAGGTTTGACCGTATACTGATAATACAAATATTTTTTTACACTATCAGTATAAGTTAATATTTTTAAGTAGATTCGTAATTATTGTTACTAGTTACTGATTGTTAACGTTTATCATAGAATTTAAGCCTAACTAAGTTATAAGTGATCTAGTTTGATAAATATCTTTTACTATGTTGGTATAAATATCCAATTGATTTGATATATGCCACCTTATGATCAAAGTGGTTGAGCAGCTTTCTCACCAGCCATCTAGTAAGTTAGCTAGAGGAGATGTGGGCATGTGGCCCAAAAAAGAAAAAAAAAACTTACAACAACCTATTATCCTATTGTGTTAGTGGCTCGGGAAACAAAGAGAAGATGTGTACGAACGAGATATCCAGCAACTAGAAGCAGGAAAAGGATTGAATAGAGGAACTCCCGAGCATTTGGCGATCTCAGATGTGTCGATATCAATGGTGACTCATTATTTCGATGAATCATTTCTTCGGACAGAAGAAGATTATGTAAACACTTACTCGAGATCTCACTTATCAGATTCCATTGTGGAAGACACAATTTTTTCTGAAGAATTCGCCATGATATACCTGATCCATGCATAATATCATGAAAAATGGATACAAATTTTTGACTGCTACTTAGTATTGGCAATAGGTCTGAAAAAGTATCTAAAAATATCAAATTTAGATATTTGTACCCTGTCGAAGTAAGGAACCATGACTTCATCGGCTTACGTAGAGATTAGAACTAAGATTTGAAGTTTATGAGATCAAAATTTTAGTATTTTTAAATTAATGAATCTTAGATTAATATTTATACATAATTAATAAATTTCTTAAAATAAATATATAGCATCGACGGATGTTAAAGCTTCAGGGTTCGACCGAACCATAAGCTATAGTCTAGCTTCGCTATTGGCCTTATGCCCTTATCTTATGAATTACTGTGCTGAATTATTTTTGTAATTAAATTAAATTAATATGAGGAGCAGTGCTTCTCTTATAATATATCATACTTTCTAGAGACCCAATAGAAACGATCCACATGCATGTGGTTGTTTCTCTTAACTATGAAAAGACAAGTCTGTCCTATTTTTGAATATTAGACACCAAGAATAAGTTAGATTATGAACTCTAAACTACTGAACATTGACATGACAGATATATAATGAGTTGTTCTACTCACTCGTGCTTAACCTCAGCATTAATTTGCTCAAATTTGACCAGAAAATGAGGTTTGATGCAGTGTTTTCCTCCCAATCATTTTGGTTCCTCAAAAAGATTATCTTTTCCTAGTGATTAATCAATCTAGAAAACCTAAAAAATCTCAAGGATTCGCCTTTTAAAATCCAAGATTCTATAGGCAATCACAAGACATTTTGCCTCACACAACAATCATATATATTGCATGTATTGTGTATACTTCACAAGGCAAAAGTTAGCATAAAATAATATGCCCAATCATGTTTGATCTAACAGAAATGTTTGTTTAACTTGGCTCGAAACAAAGAATTGTTGTTTTCTCGTAATGTATACTGTTTAATCTAAAAAACGGATAACAATTAAATTTATATGTGATTTTAAGGATATACGGATTAATTCAATACAAATGATAAATTACGTTAGATTAAACAGATAAATGACGTAATAAATTGTCAAACCAATAAAGAGAGTGATCCCGGACTCAATAACGTGTGCCTACCTTCGATCCTGAGCTCACACTAGTGAAGAACTGATGAATCAAAGTAAGAACTTCGAATAACAGAGAGAATAAGAGTATATTGCCTTGATAAGCGTGTTGCATTGTATGCCTATAAATAATAATCTTTCCCATTTATATGGTAGGGGAGTTTTACCCTAAGTACAATGCTGAAAAAGGTAAAAATCTTCCGTTCCGATGATCACTGATTTTTCGCCGATATGAGCCGAGATTCACGTCGTGATATCCGGTTATGGTACAGATATCACGACCCTTTGTTAATCATGTGCAGTTGCTTGGTAGTGCTCTCCGAGTCTCAACCCTTAAATCGGACCTCGAGGATATGGCCTCGATATCCTCGAGGGCAGGTGTTTGTCCGAGCCTTGATACGAAGGGTTCTTCGTTCTGACTCCGATACATTATGGCCATGTTCCTGCTCCATTTGGCTCACCGGGAAGTCGAGTCATGCAGCGAGCTCGGTTTTGCCCTTATACAGATAGTCCCCTCGTTTATGAGAGAGTAGGCTTGCCGAAACGATGAGGAACGACAGATGACTCCGGTTCCTTCCTTCGTACGTTATGACGGGAAGCCGAAACGTCCCATCAATTGCGTCGTTCTGGCTTTAGGCACGTGTCACTCATTGGCAGGTTACCTCCGAATGCGAAACGTCGGTTGTTTCCTTATAAAAGCTTCTTTCCTTTGTCCTTTTTCTACTTTCCAATCAAACTGCTATCTTCAAGCCTTCTAACCATTGTCAAAACCTTCTTCAAATCTTCATATCTTCATCCTATCTTCATAGCAATCTCCAGATTTCTACCCAAAATTTCTCCAAATCTTCATACCCTGTTCTTCATCTTCAAAACCCGTTTTTCCAAAACTTCGTGTTTATTTCTCAAAATTTCAAACACACTCCAGACGGCAATGTCAAAAACATCGAAAAACCGTTCCTCAACAAGTTGCCTATTCATCTTCTCAATCGGCCGTTGATACTGAAGCGGTTAACCTGAGGCGGTTGCCCTTGAAACGACTTCCCTTGTTGTGGCTGCTAACGAACCGGCTGCCGAGCCTCCTTTGTCGGCGTTTATCCCTGGGGGCTTCTCAATTGCACACGACTTTAAGGTCGAGAAGACTTCTCGTAAACAAGACCGGGGTGAAGGAGTCTCGAGATATATATGCTCTATGATCGAGGACGTCCTTCCCATAGTTCGTAAGGGATGTCGTTGGGAAGGCAAGAACATAGTAGTCCCCCGGCCCGAGGACGTCGTTCCTACCCATGTGGATGGGTACTTAAGTGTTTACATTATCCCTTTATATTGGGCCTAGTGGACCCGATCGTCCTGGATTTTTGCAAGAGGTACGAGGTGTGCCTCGGGCAAATCCATCCAGCAATGTGGAGGATCGTGACCCTCCAACATTACTTCACGAGCAAGACCGAATCTCGTCGGTTCACGATCGACCACCTGCTCCGATTATACAGTCCCCGGATATTCCGAGGGCGACTGGTCAAGCTCACACGACGTGCCAGCAAGGCCCTCTTCTCTAGTATCTATGAAGACCGAGACAGGGGCTGGCAGGGACGTTTTGTCCCAGTGAAGACCGAGGATTTGATCCCCTCGGAATACATGTTATTCCCCAAGAAATAGAATTTGTCTCGTAAGTAAAAATCCTTCTTTCAACATCAAAATTTCTTCTTATTTCATTCCTATATTATCATTCATGTTTGTGGTTGTGCAGCTATTGCACGGGTTCCGAATGCGGTTCCCCGGTTGAAGGAGTGGATCAAGGACATCTGCACTCAGATGTCCTACTTCGAGCGCACATGGCACGGGCTATCAAAGGGCCGATGGGAAGCCCGCTATCATAGTAAGGCCTCTTTTCGAGTAGCCAACACTATACAAGACCAAGATGGGCTCCAGTTCCCCGGCGCCTGCCTCCGACTCCCTCCTCTGGCTTAGGGACAATCCGGAGGATGACTCTATTTAACCCATGGGACAACCTATCTCGGGGTCTGGGATGCACTCGAGAGGGAGACTCGCATGGCCGACCCCCCCTCCAGCTCAGAAAGCCGACGCGGATCCCCGGGGTAAAACTTCCCAGGATGCCAGCTCTGCACCAAAGGAAGTGCCCGGCGTAATAGAGATCTTGGGGATGCCCTTATACACTAAGTTTATGCTCGATGAGGACTAGGCGAGGCAAGAGAAATTAAACTAAGGGGCTCATGGCGTGGACGATACCCTTCGTTCTTTTTTCGTCGGCATAAGCTCGTCCGCCTTGAAAATACTTCATATTTTCGGGCATACGGAACTTCTTTGGGATCGGCTTCAGAGTTGTGCTCGAAGGGAAAGGTTTGTGGACAAATTTCTTAGAATCCAAGCCCTTCAGTATCGGTGGTGCTCTTGGGATTTGATCAACCCTGAAGTTATAGGAATCCACTTTTTTGTCGTTGGCTTCGATTTTTTTCTCCCGATTCCACCCGTTTTGTCATTTCCCCGAGCATTTTTATTATCTTGGGTTTGGTCTTGGGTTATGCTTCACTCGGCCTTCCTGTGGCCGGTTCATTTCTGCGAGAGTTTTTCCTGGGATGATTCGGGCTTAACTCTGATGGGGGCGCAACTTTGGTTCTGCATCTGGCTATTGCTGCATGTTGATCCTGTTACATTTCGAAGATCACCCGCAAGTTGATGCCATCACCCTGTGTACTCCGGGCTATCGATCGGCCTCCCCCGCAAATGTTGTGTTCGGGTCGGTAGGAAAGTTTGCTTCGATGGTCATATATGAGTTAACATCGTTCAGATCCGCGACTGGAACTCCATTGGGGTCAACAGGGGGCACCTCGTTGCTGGGCACCACATTGCTATCTCGCCATAGTAGCCAGACTCAGCATCAATGTTCAAATAGATAGATTGGGGGTTTGACATTTTTGATTTGACCTGAAATTAGAAGCTCAAAGAACAAGTGAAAAATAGAGTGCGCTATGGATATTTGTATCAAATTGCCACTATTATCCTTAGCTCCACGGTGGACGCCAAACTATTTACCCTAAGAAATGGATAACAGTTAAATTTATATGTGATTTTAAGGATATGCAGATTAATTCAATACAAATGATAAATTTCGTTAGATTAAACAGATAAAGGACATAATAAATTGTCAAACCAATAAGGAGAGTGATCCCGGACTCAGTAACGTCTTAATGAGGTGGATGCCTTCAATCCTGGGCTCACACTAATGAAGGACTAATGAACAAAAGTAAGAACTTTGAATAACAGAAAGAATAAGAGTATATTGTCTTGATATGCGTGTCACAATGTATGCCTATGAATAACAATCTTTTTCCTTTATATAGTAGGGGAGTTTTACCCTAAGTACAATTCTACAAAAAAGTAAAAATCTTCCGTTTCGACGATCACTGATTTTTTGCCGGTACGAGCCGAGATTCATGGTGTGATATCCGGTTGAGTACTGATATCACGGTCATTTGTTAGTCGTGTGCAGCTAATTGGTAGTGCTCTCCGAAGTCTCGACCCTTAAACCGAACCTCGAGGATATGTCCTCGATATCCCTGAGGTCAAGTGTTTGCCCGAGCCCCGATACAAGGGGTTCTTCGTTCTAACTCCTATACATTACAGTCATGTTCCTGCTCCGTTTGACTCACCGGGAAATCAAGTCATACCGCATGCTCGGTTTTACGCTCGGTTTTACCCATATACATATACTAACATCTTTCCCTAAGCTATATGCTACATCTTGTTAGAGAAAAGGAAATCCCAAACAGACAATTTTACAGCTGCACACATGTACTACGATTGCCGACTTATAAAACAGGCACAAAGGGTGAACAACTTTCATTACCTACCTTCCTATAAAGTGATTAATTTCCTTAATATTTAATTAGAAATTGACGTTGTGGTTAGTGATATGTTCATAGCAGGCAGCAATCAAGTCAAGCCGGCAACTTATCAGTGCAATTCAAAACCATTAGTAGGTTATTGCTCTATTTTTAAGACTACCTTATAAGGCTCGTTAAAAAAGTTAACTGTTAGAGTAGGTCAATTTAACCTAATGAAATGGTTAGTAATTTATTATAAAAAGTTAAATTACACTGAATACTGACAATGTGAAAATTTTAGTCACTGTCTGTGTAAAATAGATCGTAAGAGCTTGATATTATAGACAAATGTATATTTTTAGCCGTTTTAAAAAATAATAGCCAACAAAATATTTTTATTTTATATATATATGTATTATATATAAATTTTATATACTTTTTTACTAGCAATGCAGTTAATCTCAGCGGACCGACTAATTTTGTCCGCTAGATTTGGGTTAGCGTAGGATTCTCAGTAAAGCAGGGACGAACTTAGAGCATAGAATACGGGTTTTCGGGAACCCAGTAACTTTTGCATAGATCCTGTATTTATATTAAGAAATTCACTAAATATTTATAAATATATAATTGTGAACTCAGTTATTGGTGCATATTAATCTGAAATTACGGTAGGAAGCAATAAGACTCAAATCCTGGATCCGCCTGCGGTAAAGTATACGTGGTACTACCATCTTCCCCTTTACCTCATCTTTTTATCTTTGCTTCCATGCATGGTTTTCTCCTCCTAATTCCAAATTTAGCATTGTAATTTGTAAGAGAGAGAAACTAGAGAGAGACATTAAACTGCCACTACTACTTAAAAATTTTCTTCTCTTCTTTTAGTAGCTTGTTTATCCACCAACTTCTTCAGCTCTCTTTTCTTGCCTATAGTAGATCTTGTTATTGATCAAAAATTCATTTTTTTGAGCTAAAAATTTCAGAATTCTGAAACCCCACTTCATATTTCAGCTTCTTATCTGGTTTATAATCGGTTCTGTTTTTTGTTGGTTGACTCTGTATCATTTAGCTTGTTGGTTTGGTAGAATTGTATACAGAGTTGAAGCATATTTTTGAGCGTGTGAGGAATACTTGTTAAAGTTTGGTTTTTTTTTTTCTTGATCGTCTGACTGGATTCTTGTTTCTTGAATATTCATTAAATTCAATGAAAGAAGATCAAGAACTGAAGTATATATGCAAATTTTGCAACAAAAGTTTCCCTTGTGGTAGATCCTTAGGGGGTCATATGAGGTCTCATTTGATCAATTCTTCCATTGATCAGACTAAAAAGAAGCTTCCATCTATTGAAGCAATTTCTCCTGTTGCTGATTATGGTCTAAGAGAAAATCCAAAAAAGACTTCAAAATTTGCTGAGTCAAGGGAAGATACTAATTTGGTTCCAAATCAGAATAAGGTATGTAAAGAATGTGGCAAAAGTTTCCAATCTTGGAAAGCATTATTTGGCCATATGAAGTGTCACTCAGAGAAAATAATATCATCTATGAAAAGTACAGTAGAAGAAGATTCTTGGAACAATGATGCTAATTATGCAATTCAAAATCAGGTTATGGATATTCAATCTGATACTGAAACAGCAACTCCTAATAAGAAGAAGAGATCATCAAGAAAGATCAAAAGGTACATAACAACTACAACTTCCTCTACTGTAACTGAGATTGAACAAGAACAAGAGGAGGTTGCTATGAGTTTGATCATTCTTTCAAGGGATTCAGGAAATGGGGTTGGCCTAAATCTTTTTACTGATGAAAATGAGAGTAAGAATTCCAAATTTAAGGATAGTGAATTGGTCAAGCTGAAGAAAGTCAAAAATGGGAAGCCAGAACAAGATGAGAGCTCAAAGTCAAATGCAAAAGCTCTTAGGATTCCAAGAAATGATCACAAAATGGACAAATCAGAGGAATCAGATGATAAGCAAAAGAAGATTAAAGAGGATAAAGAAAATGGATTTGAGGAGTCTGAAATTGAAGTTCACTACAAATTAGCCAAAGAGAGCTATAGCAAGAAAAGAAACTTTGAAATGAATGAGTGTGATATTAGTGTAGACAGCAACACAAAGAAACAAAGAGATCAAGATTCTGATTCTGAGGAAAAGATCAAATTTGAGTGTACTACTTGTAACAAGAGCTTTCACTCTTACCAAGCTCTTGGAGGTCATAGAGCAAGCCACAAAAGGACTAAAGACTGTGAAAAAATTAGTAATGAGATTGAGCATATGCAAAATCAAGCTGCTGATAGAAAGCTCACAAACACAAAGAATAGCAGCCATGACAGTACAATTGAGACAAGTTGTGTGTCCAAGAAACTAAAGGGGTTTGAGTGTCCAATTTGCTTCAAGATTTTCCAATCAGGTCAAGCTTTAGGTGGTCATAAGAGATCTCATTTGATTGCTGAGGCCAAAAGCAACAACCAAGCTGTTATATTACAGAAACCAACACCAGAAATCAGAGACTTTTTGGATCTCAATCTCCCTGCTCCAGCGGAAGAAGAGAGCAGTGAACAAGTTGGGTTTCAAACATGGTGGATAGAAAGCAGCCACAAACATGAGCAACGAGTGGGACTAATTTCTAACTAACTCTGGTTCCACCATTGGGCTTCTTCTTTCTTTTGCTTTGGGCGTCCGGACCTACTGAAGGAGGAATAGCTCCTATCTGGAGCTACTGAATTCCTATAGTTCGAACCTGAGACCTCTCTTTGCTCTCGTTCGTGGTTCACTTTGGGTTCAATCTTTCATCCGAGATTCGCAAGTGTACAGATTCATTTAATTCTTTACATAATTGAAGTGTTCAATTCAGAATAGTAACATTCTGCATTCTTTTACATTTGCTTAGGAAAATGAATCTTACTTCTACAAGATGTAAACTTGATTTCTATTTTGAGTTGATATTTTAATACACTTTAGCTCCTAGTTGAGCTAGACTTGTTATGAAGAGTAAAAAAATTCTGATTTTAATTATCTTTTCTTGACATTGAAGGGAAATGGGTAATGAGGTGTTGAAGATGGGATTTGAGTATGAAGTCATGAAAGATAAAAGGCATTTTTATATTGTAAACAAAGAAGGAAAGTGAGCTCAAAAGGTCGTTGTTTAGGTACCTACAATAAAACATGACAACACATCTCATTATATTTCTGTATCTTAATTAATCCGCACTAAATGAAACGTTATCATACAACAAAGAGATGTAGACTCAGCAGACAGGACCACCAATACTGATTCTCACCAAAAAAAAAAGAGAGAGAGAGACTAACTCTTATTAGGGGTTTATGCAATGAAAATCTGTGGTATTATACTGAGTCTAGGCAACCAGAAATTCAATGATTAAAGGTACAACTCAAGCCTTTAGTCGTCACAGTATTATTCAGCATTGTTCAATTATCAAGTCCACTTAGATTATAGAATATGACGTGCAAGGCGGAGCTAGCTAAGTCTTTCCAGCTAGGTTCGGTCGAACTCAGTAGCTTTGATTCAAACACTGTATTTATCTTACGAATTCTATTGAATAAGTACAATTATTGATTTAGAACTCAGCAACTCAAAAAGATTAAAATTTCGAATCCAAACAACAACAAACATAGTGAATTCTCACAAGTATGATCTGGGAAGAATAATGTGTTATCTCAACATCGAGAAGGCACAAAGATTGTTTGCCTACTTGATCCAAAGGTGGACTTCTTAATAAAATATTAAAAGAATCTCCTAAGTCGTTTTATAACAAGGTAATCCTAATCAGTGTTTTAAAAGACGTGGGCGTAAGGCAAAATGTTTTACATATGCCTCAGCGAGACATAAGCCCGGAGGCACGGGGCGTAAGCCCCATAGGTATTTAATTTTTAATATTTCACAAAATAATATAATTACAGTAAATATTTATAAACATGTAAAATTGCATAAAAATTGAAGAAAATTATAAATATGTGAAAAATGGAGCGCGCACACACACACACACATATATATATATATATATATAGATGTGCTCCATTCTCACAAAAAACTAATCAAACTTGAGTCGAAAAGAATAAATTTTCTACATGGAGGAACAAAAAGGATGACTAACCTGCAATTTGAACTTTGAACTTGCTGCTATCAAGGAGAATGGATTTCTCTTTGTATTTGTCAAAAAAAATTGAATATTGGGAGATATTAACAAACTAGCGGACAAGATAAAGAATTGGGAAAGAGCATGAATTGGGGCTTCAATCGATAAAAAAGTCTTGACTTTTAAATTTAACATATTTCAGTTCCTTTTTGAAACTTTTGAGTAATTACCAAGCTAACTTTTTGAGAATTTGGGTAATATATGAAAGACTTATTCAACAAATTTTGTTTTAATTTGAAAAAGCATCTGGGGCTTACGCCTACTAAAAAATACGTCTCAAACGTCCAGGCGTACACCTCGAATTACTGGACGTACGCCTCTTGAGACTTTTGCCCTACATCATCGCCTCAGGGCATTTTTGGTGCGCCCCGCCCCAGGACTCGCCCCGAAAACACCTTTTAAAACATGGATCCTAGCACACAACTTTTCCGCAGTACAATTTTCTAAAAAATTTTTAGTACCAGAGTACCTAATTTTCATAGCTTATGCCAAAAATCAACTCGGGCGATATAACTACTTTTTCCTCATATCGAGCATTATTTTGAGCAGAAGTCCAACTTTAATTTTTAAGTCCAAAACTTCATTGTGCAAAATGATAATGTTTCCTGTCCAACTATCCACAACATCATTAACAGGCCCAATAAGATTGGAGGCATTAAATTCAAGGGAGAATGACAAAAATACGACATTTCGGTGTCACTGTTGATTTTTTAATCCCGCTAATCCAAGTTTGGAAAAACTGCCCCATGCCATAGTTTTTCTCAAGCAGAATTTAAAGCACACAACATTTATAGTAGTACCACAATTTTCAGCCATAAATTCTGGTAATCGTATTTTAAAATTCTGCCACGTGACTATCAAAATATAAATAGTGATGAGATTTTGAGTTTAATTAACAATGTAACTTAGTCGTTAAGAATTATTCTATACACTATCATTAATTCTTACTGGTTTCCAGGAAGTTGCTAAGAAACTGCAAGAGCTTATTTCCTCAAGGGTGTCTTCTAGATGCTTCCCCATTTGTAGTTTCTTACTCATTTACAATATTTATATTTGGCTAATAATTTGTTCGTAAAAATTTGTATCGCATCGAGTGTTTATATCCAATCATATCATTTTATTTTGGTTAAGTAAATTAATCAGGTGAGCATGTAAATTAACTAATCATGATTAATTTTGTAAAAATTAATTTTTTTTAAAAACACATATCATACCTTTATTGGTTGGTGTAAATATCTGGTGTGGGTAACTTTTTTTTTTGCTACAAAAGTGCAATGGATCATTTAGACTTCAATATAAATTATGTGAAAGGAGTTAAGTTAATGAGATCGCAACCTATCGTTTTCTTGTTGCTTGAAAGTTTTGGAACGCTGTAATGGGGCAAAATTAAAGAATAGCCAAATTGACAAGTAGTTATTGAAAAGTAGTTGTTTCAAAAGTAATAGAAATTTAGTCACTTTTTATATAAAGATAAATTTGAACGAAAATATTTGTAAGATCCGAAAAATATTCCAGTATAATATATTGGAGTTCGAATTTTTTATACGGGAACTTCCAGCATAATATATTGGAGTTTCAGCGTAATATGCTTGAAGTTCATATATAGGCGAATCTAGGATTTAAAGGTGGCGGGTGCCAAAATTTCTTTTAATGTACACCTTATAATAACTAATAATATATAGTTTGTTACGACTGTCCGGTTCATTTTTTAGTTTATTTGAACAATTTAATAAGCACTTTATTTGCAAATACAAAAATTACATCAATTCTTCATACCCTACTTGTGAAATTTCATTGGTATATATGTTATTATTGTCGTATGAAAATTATATCTCAGACATTAAGAAGCAAATATAATTAACATTTTAAAGAAGGAATCACACTTTTATTATTAATAATACAAGTAAAATCAATATTTTCACTAGGGAACTACATTTTTTTGTATGCTAAAAATAAATTGCACAAGTAAAATGAAATCTTTAATAAGGAAACTCCACCGACCAGAATAAGAAAAAAAAAAGAACATCTTCAATAGATAAATTATACCCCATAAGTAAATGAGAAATTAAATAAACTACAAGATCTCAAAACTTAAAATCATAAATCTAATGCTTGCAAAATATTCATCATAATTTATTACTAAAGAGATTTAAATTGTATTTAACAATCATAGAATAACACAAATTTTTATGTTATAATAATAAAAAAAATTATAAATTAATTGTGATCTCAATCTAAATCAAGACCCAAGTTTTTTGATTTTGAAAGAAGAAAACCAAAAGATTTGAGATTAAGAGAAATGCTTATATTATAAAATTTTGGAGGCTCTTTTTTGAGTGTTCTTGTTAAATATCACAGATAAAGTAATAAAATAGAGAGAAAGAAATAAAAATAATAAATGACAAATAGGCAATTGAGAGGTAGCCAAAAAGGAAAATGACTGGGAGAAAAAAATAAAAAACACAACGAAAAGGGAAAGTCAGATAAATTTCAACTTGAATTTTTACACGCGAGAAAAGCTTTCAAAAATGTCTACTAGTCATGACACATTTGTCTAGTTTGCGGATGGGGGTGACATGATCATATATTTTACCTAGTTTAAATTTTTTTATACATAAATATATGATAATTTTACCAATCGAACGGGAGCCATACCACCCCCACCCATAAGGGTGAATCCGCCCTTGAGTTCATACACGGGTGCTCCAATCTCTAGATATTATGTTGTAACTTATCGTGTGCTGGAGTTCCAGCATAATATGCTGGAATTTCATACACAGATGCACCAATCTCCAGTATATTATGCTGGAACTTTTTGTGTTGCAGCAAAATAGTGATTATTTTTTAATAACTTTGTAAATGCTGGTTATTTTTCAATTACTAATCCAAAAACTAATTAGCCCGTGCTATTTTCATGCGGTAATGTGACACCGATCCATTATACCATGTCAATATTGATTTACAATTGTTGTCGTTAGATATAAAGTACTAAAAATAGTAAGATATTGGCTTTAATGCACAACTTACTACTAAAAAGTAAAAAAGAAAAAATATGATCTTTGATGTTTTCCCCCATATATTTAAAGAAATATATTTTTTTTATTTTTACTAGAATAATGTGGAGTCAAATATGATTGTCAATAGGAAATGACTGAGTATATATAGTTTTTTCTTCAAGGTAATTGCTAGGAATTTGTCTTGATTTTTTTATTTTATTTAAATTTATTCTTTTACTTGAAGGAAGCGTAGAATATTAATCATAATTATTTTATTTTTCCTAAAAGAAAAGTATAGATTCTCTTCTATATTTGACATATCTCTTTCTTGTAGGAAAAGGTTGCGGACCTCCATAAATTGAGGATCCCTCCTTCGTACATAACACAATAGAATCTACAATGTAGTCATTGAGAGAGTTTTGTTTACGGGGAGAATTTATTCTCTCATAAGTTTTTTTCTCTTTTATATTAGTAAATCATATATATGTAGGTCACTTGACCAAACCATATTAATATAGTATACTTATTTAGTATTTTTTTTTTTTATTTGATTTATCGTCACCAAAATTTACTTTATTAGCTTCCGCATAAAACCTTATTCTCTTTGATCCCCACAGTAATATAGTACCTTCGAAAGATACTCTAGTACTAAATCACTTTTAGAATAGAGTATATTAAATAGTTTCAACATATTTACTGAGATTGGTCAAAACTTAAAATCCAGCACTTCCAAAAACAGATTATAGCAAAATGACATGTTAATTAATTTTTTCTGCAATACAGGATTATTCATCACATCTAAAGGCTCAAGCAAAGAGTTTCTAGAGAGAAGAATTTGATGTTTAAATTGGAGAACATGTAGTTTAACTAGACCTTAAGGAAATTAGACTAGTATTTTTCTCTTTTTTCCAAAAACATACTTAATTAAATGTGAGAGATATTCATTCTAATCGAAAAAAGGGAAAAGATGGCAGGCAAGTTGATCTCGGCCAATGGGGAGCTAACAGGAGCCAAGGAGGCTAAATTTACTTTTTTCTTTTAAAAATTATACTGTATAAATAAGATAAAAATAATTTTGCTTTCCATATGAACTATTAAATTCTCTTGCATAAGAAAAATTTCCAATATGGTGATTAAGATTGAGAATGAATTTGGTGAGGTGTAATTGTAAGAAAAATGAGTAGATAATATTGACTAAGAACAAGAAGGAAATAAGAATAACTTATCAAAAATACTGTGTCGTGGCAAGCCACTATCTTGAAAGAGATTTTGGCCCGACTGATTGCAAATCATTAAGACCGGTAGCTCCCCAAGGTTCCACAGTACCTCCAAACACGTGCACTCGTGGCTGAAAGTTTGGAAGAAATTAATCTATAGCTGTTACAGAAATTAAAATGGAGTCGTTACCCAATTAACTACAGTTGTTACAAGAATTAAATCATTCAATTCAAAGAGAGAATTTGGACATATTCTGGTAAGCATGTATTTGGACATTTTTCTGGTAAACTCAAAAATTAAAGAAATAATTTTAGCAAAATCAGATTTGGATTAGGCCTCACGTATATCTCGCGCGCAGGGGGGAAATCGACCCGTTTTGCCTTCAGGACCAACTTCTCATGTGCGCGAGACCACTCCCTTTTACTAGCTCTTTACAAACCCAACAAAGAGTAATTCATTATAAAGTGAAGAAAAAGACTTTCCACAACCAATGAGGGATACTTTGTCTTTCACAAAAGACAAAGAAGTAAAGAAGGAAAAGAGACTACAAAGAAATCTTTGACTTTGCATTATAAAATATAAAATAATACCAACAATCCCCCACTAATGCAAAGACAAAATAGAATAAGAACAATTCTAGGCAAAAGAAGGAACGTGTACTTAAGTGTCAATATCTTTCGATTTGAATTGACACGTAGTGAAATGAAGCAACAACTAACATTTACAAAGTGAAGTACTCTTGACCTGAATGAACATTAGTTGAGACCCCCACAACACATACTATATCCTTAATTTTATGCAAACTCTGCGACACTAACAACGTGAAAAGAGAAGAAGAAAAAGAAGAAGAAAGCTTTGGGCAAAGGCCTTGAAGAATTGGGAGTTGAAATTGAAAGTATAAAAGCTCTCCTTCGACTCAAGAGGTTAACCTTCTTCTCCTTATCTGTTGAATTATTTCACTGCATCTATGCAATTCCATGTAATACAAAAGAATTCAATATCAATTTTCTCTTATATAAAAAGAAATATACAAGTACTATGAAGATAACGAGGCTATAAAGGTTTGGTTTAAGCACTGATAGGTCTAATTTTAGAGGAGTAAATTGTACTAAATAGTTTAAAATTGATAGAAATTATGGACTAGTTCTATGATTAAATATAAATTCACAAATTAAGACTCAAACATGAACCCCGATGAGTGGGTATTCGAAATTAGCTATGAATTAGCCTAAACAAAAAAATTAACATGAGATCGATATTATGTAATTATAGATTGATTGGAGGAATTTGTACGAATTGCTCGAGGTGAAGCATTTGGTATTTCGGCACGAGTACCGTGAGTAGTAATCTTACCGCAATTTTTATTTTCTTAACTTGCATGATTTACACATAATTTTTAATATGAATATGTTGGCGATTATTTTGTGCATGTGGGACAAATCGATATGATAACGAAATAATTATTCGAGATGATTACCGTGGTTTTAAATATTTCCGTTGTCACTAGATCTGTTTTACCGTTACTTGAATTTACGTTATCGAAATGAAATTATATGATTTGATAAGAACCGAAATTCCTTATATTGTTTTAAAATATTTTCCTATGAGTATATACGAATACAATGACAAGTATAAATGGGAGTAGACTTTGAAGGATCCCGTAGCTAACGGCGAGTTCGTTAGACCTGGTGCACCTTGTAATTACCGATTACCGTTACATCCCTCGCTAGTGGGAAGTTAGAACTAGCATACCGTTACCGATTTACCTCGAGTAGGAACTACCGTTATATTTGACTTCTTGCGAAGAAGTCCATAATTATACAAATTACATGATCCGTTCATTGAAATCTCCCAAATATGAATATTGATATTATACGCACAAGTTGATAGTTCTTGGTGAGCCTCGCACTTGTTCGCGTGGGCGGAGATTTTATCAATTGTTATGGTCTTTTCTTTGAACTCTTAGAGTCGCTCCATGGTCATTCTTTTAGTGTCTTGAGTATTCTTTGTTATTATAGACTTATATTGAGTATCGCTCATTCTTATCAAATTTGGAGATAAAGTGGTATTTCTAGTTGTTAGTGGGTGGACTGTTAAAGGTAGATAGTTATTTTGGTTAATTGATTAAGTCATTGTCATTTGAATTGCTATTATGATGTTTGGTTGCTGATTTGAGACAAGAAAATTTTTTGGATAGTCCAAAAACAGGGAAAACTTTGTCCGATTTTCTGCAAAATATCGACGAAGCTTACTTGGGGGAACTTGCTCCTAGGTGCCGATCATGATCCTAAATTGGGTCGTGACAAAGTTGGTATCAGAGCTTAGGCTTTAAGTCCCGAGTCATGGAGCAATGTTTAGTAGAGTCTTGTTCATGGGTATGAAGGCGCCCATACTTATGACCTTGAGGCTACTGAACATCTAGGAATGTTTTCCCTTCTTTCATTCTTTGATCTTGCGTTGAGATAACTTGAAATTGACTTTGGAATATTTTTCGTAGATGGCTAGGACACGCACACTCTCATCTGCTGGACGTGGTGTTGGACGTGGTACTACCAGGGGTGGCGGTCAAGTTGGAGTTCATCAAACTAGAAGACAGGCTGCTCCTCAACCTGAAGATGGGAACATGGGTCAACCCCAAGCTACTATGCCAGATCATGTGCAAAGGCGGGGAGTTCAGGATGCTCCACCACTAGTGCCAAATGTTGTACCTACTGTTTCCTTACCTGCAGACATAGTGGCAAGATTATTGAATGTGTTAGAGGCATGGGTGCCTACTCATGGTGGAAATTCAGCTCCTCAGGTTACTTTACAGACACAAGCACCTGCACAGACTCAGACTTTCGGAAATAAGGAAGTATCCTTACAAGAGTTCCTAAAATTGAAATCACCAAAATTCACAGGTTCTGATAATTCAGGAGATCCTCAAAGTTTCTTGGATGGGACACTCAAGGCATTACGTGCTCTAGGATGTTCTCGTGAGAGAGTCATGGAGCTCGTAGCATACAAACTAGAGGATATAGCCAATACATGGTATGAAACTATGTTGCTAGGAAGGCCAACAGGAGCCACATCACTGACATGGGACGAGTTCACTAAGTTGTTCATGAATCATTTTCTTCCAGACAACCTGATGCAAAAATATGCTAGAGACTTTGAGAGATCGGTTCAGACTCCAGATATGGATGTGTCAACATATAACACCAAGTTTTGTAAGTTGGCTAGATATGCTCCGCACTTAGTGTTTACCGAAGAATCTCGAGTTTAGAGGTTCGTTGATGGATTGGTTGGTCGGTTATACACTGCAGTAGCTCCATAGATGAAGACTTTATCCTACTCTGATGCAGTCGACCTTGCTAGAAAAATTAAAAACAAGGGACGTGATGAGCGTGCAGCTAGTGATTTACATAAGAAGGACAAGACATGAGGGTATTGCAGTGGCGGTTTTAGTGAAAATCAAAAAGCAGGAAATCAGGGACAACAACAACAGGGTTCTCAGGCAGGGACACACTTGTCTTCACAGTCTGCTGATGCGAGGCTAGAATTCATGGTTTAACATGTTATATGCCCTACATTTTATGTGCGTTAATGATAAAAATAAACTTTTTATGTGCATAATAGAGTCTATTTCATGTGTAGGTGAATTCGAGATGGAAACCGAGCTAAATGGATGCAAATACATCGAAAATACGCTCAAGAGGCGAGGAAGAGTGCACCGGGCTATAGCCGGGCGTCAGAACCCAAACGCCTTACTTTGATGGTTCTTCTTTTTCTTGTGAAGTTAATAGAAGCAAAGAACCCAATGATGATGACCTGAAAAGGCTCAAGGATATGATGAAGTGCATTTTGGAACAACATGAGGAGTTACAACTGCGGGTACAAAGGCAAGATGAAACTATTCGCAACTTGGAGGCTCAAACGAGTCAACTAGTTGAAGCTTTTAATGCTCAATATGCCAATATTATGGATAGTAGCCAGGAGCAGTGTACATTAGAGATGGAAATTGAGGTNATTCTGGAATTCTTCGTGCCAGAAAGTCGGGAATACACATCTCATCCAAAGGCCAAGAAGTGCAGAATACTATATTATTTTATTGGGCCAGTCAGATTCGTTCTACCACCCCAGGAGCATGATCACAGAGCAGAATCAAAACTTGGGGTCCAATTCATAAGTTCGAAGTGGAGGCAGAAAGTGATTCACGTCGTGTCGCGATGTTAAATCAAGTGCTTGTTGGGAGGCAACCCAGCTTTACTGCTTTCTTTTATTTTATTTTGTTTTAATTTTTTTGTTTTATTTTTTCTAATTGTATTATTTTTGTAGTGTCAATTTTTGATTTTTTAGGAGCATGGAACGCAAAGCCACTGGAATGATGCAACAACAAACCAGATGGTTGGAACTAAGTGTGAGATATCCGCACGAAGGACTAGGCCTGCGAGAAGTCTGAGTACCCCATGAGATGCTAGTGCTTCGGCCTTTGGCCTACCAGGGTGTTTCGTTTACCCTATTGTATATATGAGTGTGCATTGGGGACAATGCACAATTTTAAGTGTGGGGTGAGGAGATTGTATGGGTGACTTTCTATGCTGTTTTAGTTGTGATTGTTTAATTGAATAATTTTTAAATAAAAAAAAGAAGAAAAAAACTGGACTTTTTCCGACGATGGATCTATTAGAAAATTTTCTTGAGGGATTTAAGTCTAAAAAAAAAAGATTTTCTTTTGTTAGGTAGTGTAGCAATTTCCCCTTGGTTTTTCTTTGTGCCACGGTTTTTTTCCAAGGGTTTTGTTTGAACCGGGTGTAGTTAGTTTTTAGGAAGAGGAGCCATTGTGTTGTGTTTTGAATTGAAGAAATATCTCTTGACTTTGTTATTCCTTGAGAATAGCGAGTACTTTGGTTGTGACACTTAGGCTCAGTTTTTGACTCTTGTATAAGTACCTTAAATTGTATGATTTTAAATTTGCTTAACTGCTTTTACTAGAGTGTCTTGATGAATCCAATCCTGAGTGAGTTATGTGCCATGTGTGTGTGAGGTTTGTGTGTTATTCTGTGCATTGCATTTGATGTCTAGAACTTGCCCCGTGTGTTTGCAAAGCGAAATAGTAGTTTTGTTCAGTCTTGGAAGTGATATGGGCGTTTCTTTGTTGAGCCAGCTATGTATATTTTACCCGCCCAATTGTTATGTATCATAGTTAACCTATTTGAGCCTGTAATCCTGTTTCTTTGGCAACCACATTACAAGCCTTACCTATTTGTTTGAATTAACTATCTATTTGAACCTTTTAACCTCTCATGAGCACTTGAATTGTTATGAACTGTGTAAAAGTTAAAGTGTGGGGTGGTTGGATTGGATTTTGAGTGGAACTAATGAAATAAGGATAAAGGTGCACTGTTTTGAAAAAGTAAGAGTCTCTTGGAAAAAAAAAAGAAAAGGAAAAAAAATAGTTGTATTGTTGTGAAAAAAAAAATTCCTTGACAAGTTGTGACTCTTGATGTAATTGTGCTTAAAGAAGTACAGGGTAATATACATTGATGTGAAGGTGGAGTTTGGTTTGATATAAGTTTGAGGTTTGAATGCTAAAATATATGTATTAAAGTGCTTAGGGAGGTGTAGTCACTCTTATATCTAAATGTATCCTACCCGTCCCGCAGCCTACATTACAACCAAATAAAGTCCTATTTGATCCTAGACTGAATAAGCTCGATTAGTAGAGTAGTACACTACGGGCAAGCCTATGGTGCATCTTTTGTGGAATATGGATATTATTTCTGAGAGTGAGTAAATTCTTTCTATCTTGAGTTCCTAAGTGTTCTTAAATTTCATTATGTGTGGAACTAGCTCTTTGATTTGGTGAGGGCACATGATTCATGAAGGAAAGGTAATGTTGTTGACCTCTATGTTAGAGTAGTTAGTGAATTGTGAATAAAGCATGGTATTTGTGAGTCGATTATTGAGGCGAGGATGTCACACCTTTGTGCTTAAACTATTTTAAAAATTCTTGGTATAACGCGTTAAGGGATTTGCTTAATAAGTTGTGTTCATGAGTGTAGTTTAATTGCTCGAGGACGAGCAAATGTTTAAGTGGTGGGTGTTGATGTGTGGCTATAATTCATGGTTTAACGCATTATGTGCCTTATATTTTATGTGCTTTAATGGTAAAAATACACCTCGTTTGAGCATAATGGAGTCTATTTCATGTGTAGATGAATTAGAGATGGAAGCCGAGCTAAATGGATGCATAAACGTCAAAAATGCGCTCAAGAATCAAAAGGAGTGACCCTGGCTTTAGCCAGGATTTAAACATGTAAAGCCAGGTGCTACCAGGATTTAGCCAGGCTTTAGACACATAAAGCCTGGTCATACCAGGCGTTAGACATATAAATCCAGGTGCAACCTGGCGTTTGGCAGACGTTTTCATTGTAACGCCCGGCCCAAGATCAGACCGAGTTCGAGTTTTAAAGGCTTTAAGTGTTTCCCGGTTTGACTAAGAGTATACTACACGTTTAGGGCTTGTCCCAAAATATATAACTTTTAAGGACTTTTTCCATTGGAGACAAGAGGAGATCGTGGAACACTACTCAGAAGATCAAAACATTGATTTTTAGATCCTTTATTCCTTACTCTGTAATTTAATTATGCAAGTTATTTTGGATTTGATTACTATGATCATGAGTAGATAATTTATTTAGTCTAAGATTTTGGTGGAACCCGTTGGAGATGAACTTATTGTGATTTTAGTATAGTTTTACTTGGTTGTTAATCTCTATTTGTTCAACTACGTTCTCGTTGTAGTTGATTGAAGGGCCCTCAATTAGCTGTTCCTATTTATTATGTATCTACTTGAGAGATAATGCATATTTAGGTAGTTGTTTGAACAACACCACTCCCGTAGTATAGGAGATATCCATAACCGAGGGTTTAGAGGTTGGATTAGAGATAACGATACCTCGGGTGCAATCTAAAGTGAACTGTAATGCAATCTAGCTAGCGTAACTTGAGAGAGTGCGTCTAGTAAATTATCACAATTACTTGGGAGAAATTTATGATAACTGGAGTGTTCATGATTTATAGAGACAACTAAGTCAAGAATATAGGAGATACACAAGAAAGAATTTCACCAACGGGGGAAACCATAACCTTAGACCTTTATTACAATTGTTTACACCTTATTGTTAGTTAATCTTTAGTTTTAATATTTTCATTCAGTTGTGGTAGTTTAAACAACACCAAGTGATAGTCATAACGTTTGAGGAAGTTGATTATTGAGAATTTGGTAATCTAACAACAACAGTTGATACGTTGGTTCCCTGTGGGATTCGACTCTGTGCAAAATACCCGCATTATATTTGCAACGCCCACTTAGTCTTTTAGTAGACATAGTTGAGCGTGATCATAGCTACATATTGGCTCTCGTCACCTCGCGCGTACGTATCCTCCCAAAAAAGTAGCACACACCAAATATATCACCTAGGGGTAATTCCCTCTCACAGAGTTAGACATGAGACTTAACTCGTCTCAAAGCTCACTTTCCGGTACAAAATTGTGCTTTCAATCCTCAACTCGGATCCAAACGACCCGAAGCTAGTAAAATGATATAGAAAATAATCAATACATGCTCAAGAGTTCATATCCTAAATTGTAAGGTGATTTTTCTAACTCAATTTGAAGAATTTCTAAAATTCACCTCCGGTCCCACGTGCCCGGATTACGTAAATTTTTGAAGATAAACTTTACTCATAACACCTCGAACTCAAATATATAATTTATTCTAAATTCCATGTCCAATTTCGTGGTCAAAATCCAAAAATACCAATTTCTAGGTTTTTCTTCAAAATCCCAAATTTCTACAAATTTTCATGTCTAAATCTATATATAAACCTTTTATTTAACTCACAAGTAGAAGAAATCACTTACCTCTTGATGTTGATGGAACCCCCTCTCAAAATTCTCTAAAAAATCACCTTGGTCCAAATGGGAAATGAGGGAAATGTTTTAAGTCTTAAAATACAAACCCATGGATCCAGTAGCAGATATCACAATTGCGACAAGGGGTTCTCAAATGCGGGCTTTGCAAATGCAACAAAAGCATCACTAATGCGATCCCTGACAGACCCGACCTCCATCGCAAATGTGATACAGAGTCCGCATGCGAACTCTTCAGGTTTCACAAAAGCGATCATTGCTTCGCAAATGCGATCCCTTCCCTCAGCAGCCCAGCTTCGCAAATGCGAACACTTCTTCGCTAAGGCGATGGTCGCATTTGCGACCAATACATCACAAATGCGATCACACCAGAATCAGCAATCCAACTTCTTCACAAAACACTCTGAAGCTCTCCGAAACTCACCCGAGCCCCATGGACTCTAAACCAAACACCCACACAAGTCTAAAAACACAAAACAAACTTGCTCGAAGCCTCAAATCACATCAAACAACATCAAAATAATGAATCACACCCCACTTCAAGATTAATGAACTTTATGACTTCAAACTTCTATATTCAATGCCGAAACCCATAAAATCACGTCCGTTTGACCTCAAATTTTGCACACAAGTCACATTCGATATTACGGACCTACTCCTCAAAAAGTCCACTCCCGGTCAAACTTCTCAAAAACCTTCAAATTTCTAACTTCCGCCTAATGACCTCGGAATGATCTACATACCCCCAAATCCACTTCCAGACGCGCTTCCAATACCAGAATCACCATACGGAGCTATTTCCAGACTCGGAATACCAAACAGACATCAATAACATTGAAATGCACTTCAACCCAACTTATAAAATTCTTCCAAAATGCCAATTTTCACAATAGGTGCTAAAACGCTCCTGAGTCATCCAAAACCCGACCCGAACATAAGCCCCAGGCCAAAATCATGATACGAACCCGTTGGAACCTTCAAATCCTAATTTCGAGGTCGTTTACTCAAAATCACACTTTAGTCAATTCTACCAACTTAAGGCTTCTGAAATTAGAATTTTCTTTCCAAATCAAATTTGAACTTCCCGAAATTCAATTTCGATCACGCGTACAAGTCATAATACCAGAAATAAAGATGCTCAAGGCCTCAAACCGCCGAACGGCGCGCTAGAGCTCGAAATGACATGTCGGGCCGTTATATTCTCTCTCACTTAAACATACGTTCGTCCTCAAACGTGCTAAGAACCGCTCCTGAGTGGTTTCGTGCACCTATCTGTGCTACCACAACCCAATTGAGCACATCAGCTCAAGCAAACCTGCAAATTATCCTTTTCATTAAGTCAAATAAGCCTTAAAGTCGAATTCCAACATCTGAAATCCTCTACCAGGTCTGTTTCCAACGTACAACCACCGTACCCATCACTACCTGATGTACCAATACATGATTGTATACCTGTTCTGAATCCACACCATGCACTGTATAATTCACCTGACCATAATAACACCCTCTGACTACAATAGACACAATTTCCACGAATCTGATGCCCTAACATACCCCGTGTCATATATAAGTCTTTTTCTAACTCTTGCAACACTGCCACGACGGAAGAGAAGTGTAGAAATTCATAACCAAATGCCGAGTCAACAACTCATTGAGTCTGTTCTCCTGATAAGGACCATTACCTCATTATGAACCAAATAAGGATATTTTCTCTCAAATTTGCCGCATATAAATCCGATGGCACTGATCCAGGTCCAATAATATCTTCTCATCCAGTACAAGATGCTCAGGAAATAAGCCACCTCAGACACTGCCAAAAGTCTCATATAATGCCACAATGTGCCAACAAGCTACAAACTCGAATGTGATACATAAAGGAACGAACTCGCGAAAGAACTACTCAACCCATGTAACTAATTTAAACAACCGAAAGGATATTATGAACCTTCCTTAGAAAACGAGAAGCAATACACACAATAATAGGTAGGAGATATTGTACTCAACATCTCACTGTTGCAGCGTGCAACCCGATCCAACCATGATACCCATGGAGGCGTGCCACCCTATCCAACAATATACTCGTGGCGGCGTGCCACCCGATCCAACAATATACCTGTGGCGACGTGCCACCTGATCCACACATAATAATTTATAAGAAGAAACTTACCAAGCTAAATGCTCATATTCATAACTAAGAAATACCTGAAGACCGACCACAAGCACTCGAAGTGCATAATACAAATCATGGGGAGATGACAGCGCCATGAACTACGAAAATCAAGCACAACCATGGTGCAATAAGTGACTTGTATCTCAAGAGCCATTCTGCTCTCACGATACCACAAATTACATGGGATCCCAATACGAATGTGAATAATCAAATCACCTCATAACCCACCTGGCATAATATGGATTACACAGAATAGCTAACGACATAAATAACATCCAGGACCCGAAGATTCCTCCGAAAACAACGCTAAGCTTAAAGGAAAATATTCGGCCTGATATAGAGCCCATAATTACAATTAGATCCACTCACGGACCCCAAGATGATTTTGAACGTACCACACCGGGCTAATGATCTTTCAAGAATCCACACTAACCCCTTTTCCCCATAACACACAAGAACAACTGTCAATCCGGCACAAACATCCACAGTTCACAACCACATGAATTGAGCGCCTTCCAGGCCTAAACTCTCACATTAGTGGTAGCAATATAATCTCCACACTTGGTCATAAATCTTCAATCAGTCAAGTGACTATATGTCACACTTATACCATCTTCCCTTAGGTATGCTCCCACGACCTTCTGCACCAGGTAACAAGTCTGCACATCCATACCACCGGCCACACTAATGTTGTAAAGCAAATCAAGAATCTGCAATCAGTGCGCAGAGCCTCTTACACATGGCACTTAACTTAGGTGATGCTAAAGACAATACCAACTTACTTTAACCATCTGAACCCCTTTACTGCTCATCCGAGCTTGTGACATTCTTATCAACACCGAACCGCAACCTTGATCCTCAACTTCCAATTCCCATGCTACCCACTGCACCTAATCATGCCGATATGAAAGCGTACAAGAATTTCACAATAACTCCTGAACCACTAATAGGGTACACCCATTATGATAATTCCTCTATGAATCCGAAGTTATTTTCTCCTATTCCTCCAATGATACATCACATACCGGAGTCAACATAAAACACTCCAAGCCCCTTTTCATAATATGCTGCAAAATCTCGATGCTCAACCACATTACGGACTCGAAATCCTTAGGCACCACACTTTAACTTTTGAATCCACTAGGACCGTTATTGAGAGTCACCCACTATGACTCGGTTCCGAATATAATCAACTCCAAGACCCTTCTAGCACATGAATTCCCTCTCAAAGAGACACCTGGCTGAATCACCTTTCTTGTAAATCACCTCTACACGAAGCACAAATCATGAGTCCTCCCAAAGGTTGAACATAAATTGATAGGTCCCATTGTAGCACACATTCCTCAGATCCTTTTCTCAAATCACCAATGATGTCCTCTTTCCCTAGTCGTAATAACCCAAAAATATGCCGATAAACAGAAACCCCACAAGTAGACAACCATGCAATCCAATCGTAGGCGGTGGGGCTCTCCCACTTAGCTTGAAGCTACCATTGCATAACTCTGGAACAAACCAAGATTCCTTATCTCCCATCGACATGATATTGCACAATCAACCCGGCAAATTCCTCGAAATCCTTCTGTTAATATTTCATGAACGCTCTGAATCACTAGCTACATTCACATGTCCGGCCTTTTACCGGACAACCAGTAAAATCCTTCATAGAAGCTTTGTCAACACCACAAGACCGCTAACCTGCTCATAAGAGATCACCCACTTGTGGAAATTACATGCCACCATCTTCCAACGATGCTGCACTGAGTACTCTTACTATGAAATCCTTAAACCATCCTGAGCCCGTGCTCATTCACGGGTTGTACGATTTCGCTCACTCCTCATGGACATCAACTAAAGGTGTGACAATACATTCCAATCCAAGGTCATGTTGTATCCCTCTTCATATCGAGCAACTCCTTTCCGTCGTATCCAATCTTTCTCCGCATAGAAACCAATATTCTAAAATTACGCCCATAGACCTAGTCACTGTCCACCATGAATCCCAAATCACTCTAACTTTCCTCAAAGCGAGCAACTATCTTACCATAGAATCCATATGCCACTCTCACACTTTGGTCAAACCCTCTCCTTTTAGCGATTACTCGATTTCTGCTTCTTACACCTGGCCTTCTAGAAATTTAACCACCGCAAGACACCTCCCACATGTCCTTCCTCATCCTTCGCTGCCCAGTTGTTGCCCCAATTCCAAATTCATCTCTGTAACGCCCGAACAAATGAGTCGCTACCAACTCTAAACCCCTTAGAAGATCATCTTCCTCGAGCCATCAGCAGTAGGAACACCGAGTCGATTCTGAACCACTGCGATTTTTGATAACTGCTTCCCCGACACCATTTTATGATATCCGCAGTGAAGGAGAATTGAAGAAAACCATAACAGCTTCGAACTTAGCACATTCATCCAAGACAACGACACCACATCACAAATAGAAACTCCACCATGCTAAAAAATACCCGGTCTTGTCACTCCATCAACCCAAATCTGAACATTCATAGTCTGATTGCCTTTCCTTCGCCAGAAATAAAATATTGAATCTTTGAATCATGCACTAAGTAAATCTCCTTCCAAGTCATTCACTACTTCGACGCATAGGCAAGCACCCCACCATTACACATATACTGCACGACAACAACACATGAATTCATCATAATAATTAATGCCAAATCTCAAAACCTTAGGTAGTACTGATACTGAGCTGAAACGACAGAGCGACCTTCCACAAGAAAGGATAATAGTCCAATCAACTACGCAAGGAGAAACATCCTGCACCACCTATGTAGTACCACTAAAAATTTCCTCAATTCCCAATCTATAACAAGCACTACACGTCGTATAATATTGAATAAGAAGGGAACAAAGGCATAAGCCTCAAGGAATCAAATCGCACGATGAGGAATCAAGATGAGAAGTGCTGCTAACAGCCTTGTAGCCTCTCGAAGATAAGTACAAACATCTCCATACAAATCCGCAAGACTCTATTAGACTCGCTCATGACTCCCGAGACCTAAGTGAACCTAGTGCTCTGATATCACGTTGTCACGACCACAAAATTCACTAAGGTCGTGATGGCGCAAGACACCACTGTCAGGAAAGCCAACAATACATACTTAATTTGGTTCTCATTTTATTATTTTTGAAATTATATTTTTCCTTCAATTTAAATAGTAAAGCATGTGGATTTATAAAATAATTTTTAATACTTTTAACAACTTCAATACTGAACAACCCATAATTATCCCATAACCCGGTGTCACAAGTGCATGAGCATTAACTAGGAAAAATAAAATAAAATACAACAACTGCCCGGAATACAAATTGGGCAGGATAATATAAATACTCCAAAGGAGACTCTGTTGGTTGCAGGTCGACAAATGGAGTGCAGCTCACCTAGGTCCCTGCATGTGAACACATCTATACTCTCACAGGGCCTTTAGACATATACGTACCTGCACAAAAATGTGCAGCAAGTGTAGTATGAGTACGTAAGCAACATGTACCCAGTAAGTATCTAGCCTAACCCAGAGAAGTAGTGACGAGGGGTCGACATCGGCGCTTACTAGTGGTCCAACAACATAAGATACAATAAAGAGATAAGTAAGGATGAAGCACAATACATAAATGAAATAAACAAATATAAATCACATGGTACAAATCCTCCTCTTCACGAGGAACTCAAGCTCTTTATTAGAAATTTTCTCCTTAACTGGAGCATATATATGGATATAGTGGATCTCGTCGTGTATCTTACCATAATTCAGATCCAGGAACATACAAATACACTGGCTTCTTGCCAAGTTTTACGCACGATTTCATGAGATATGATATAGGAAATACCGAGACGTACGACCCGATCAAACATAATAATTAAAATGTGCAATGCCGAGGATCGAACAACCCAAACCATATGATAAATCATTTAAACTGCCGAGGCGAACGACCCGCTCCCATGAGAGTGTGGTACATAAATCCTGCCGAGGCAAACGACCCGATCCCATAAGAAGTGAAATACATAATCCTGCCGAGGCGAACAACCCGATCCCATAAGAATAAGAAGCTTTGATGGGTCCTTGACCCCACTCACGAATAAACGTATGAGTTGTAATTTATTTAATGAAAACCTTTCAATGAAAAATATATATATATATATATATATATATATATATATATATATATATATATATATATATATATATATATATATACCGGAGCCATGCAATAAGATGAGGAATATTATCTGATGGCTAATCGTGAACCCGTGAAGTATTTACGATAGAAAGTCTAGTCTCAGATAAAAATTTAAAGCAGAGAAATTTTTATTAAGCGAGAGACTACTCAAATAGTACAACTATAACATGATGTGAACCTAAGTCTACCCGAACAATAACATGAATGTAGCTACGTGCGGGTCTCATTACCTCGCGCATACGTAGCCCCCACATCAAGTAGCACACACCACATATATCACCTAGGGGTAATTCCTCCCTCACAGAGTTAGACAAGAGACTTACCTCATCTCAAAGCTCACTTTCCGGTCCAAAATTGTGCTTTCAATCCTCAACTCAGAGCCAAACGATCCAAAGCTAGTCAAATGATATAGAAAATAGTCAATACATGCTCAAGAGTTGAGGCCAAATGAGAGAAATAAGTCGAGGGCAACATATTTGAACTCTAGTAGATGTAGATAGCATATTTTAAGCAGTTTACAGGGCCACACACAGAACTTCATTGTTAACACATACTACCCTGTTCATTCATGCTTTACAGTCACAAGGAACAAGCTTGCTAACACAACTTGGATTGTTAAACATTATAAAGATAAGATCATGAATCAGCTTGACATAAAGCTTAAGAAGTTGCAAGAGTTGATAAGGATTATGTATGGTGTCTATATAGGAAAAAAATATGTGTCAAGGCTAGACATAAAGTAATGATTAAGTATTTAGGTGATTACAAAATGGAGTTTGCTAGGATTTATGATTATGCTGACATGATAAGAACTACTAACCCCGGTAGCACTGTTGTGCTGAGAACTTCCAAAGAAATAGAACTTGGTAAAAAGGTCTTTATGGGGATGTACTTTTGTCTACATGCTTTGAAGACAGGTTGGTTAGAAGAGTGTAGAAATGTAGGCTTTGATGGCGCATTTATGAAGGGTGTGTGTAAAGATGAGCAATTGTCATGCATTGCTAAGGATGGTAATAACTAGATGTACCCAATTTTTTGGGCAGTGGTTGAGAAAGAGACCAATAACAGCTGGTCATGGTTTTTAGGTGTCTAATGGAGGACTTGAAACTGATAGAATCTAAAGGTGAAGGACTAACAATTATGTCTGATATGCAGAACGTATGTGTATTGTTTTAATTTCATTTTTTACTTTAATACTTAAGCCTGCATAATATGAACTCTAATTGTGTTTTTTTGTTGTTCAAGGGACTTGTTCAATATATATCCGAATTGATGCCAAATGCTGAGCATAGAATGTGCGCAAGGCACATATGGAGCAACTAGAACAAAAGTTGAAATAGTGAGGAAAGAATTAAAAAATTCTGCGATTCGGTAAGAGCTTCATTTGAAGCATTTCTGAAGGTTAAACTAGATGAGTTGGCATGATTGGGTGGCGATAAGATAATAGAAGATTTGATTAGATATCCCAAACAATCGTGGTGCATGGACTTTTTAAAAGACTTTAGTAAATGTGATGTTGTGGAGAACAACATGTGCGAGACCTTCAACAGTTGGATAGTTAGACCTTCAACAGTTGGATACTTACTTCTAGGCACACGTCAATCATAACCATGTTAAAAGAGATCAGAGTGAAGGTAATGGAGAGAATCACTAATATGAGAGAATTTTCTACAAAGTGAAATTCTGATATATCTCCTATGACAATGTGGTACACTGAAGAGCAATTTATAAGAGCCACCAAGCATGAATATAAATGGAATGGGGACACTAGATTTGAGATCTAAGATGGAATTTACAAACACATAATTGATTTTGTAAAGAAAGAGTGCACATGTGGAATATGACAACTGAAAGGCATACCCTGCTCCCATACACTTTGTGTAATTTTTTTAAAAAAAGTATGACATTGCTGACTATGTTGAGCATTGGTATAAGAAGGAAACATATTCAATTGTTACATTCAGCCTATGACCAACACGGAGATGTGTCCTTCAACTCAAAACCCCAAAGTTGAGTCTCCTGCAATTACTAAGATGCATGGAAGACTTAAGAAACATAGAAGGAAGTCTCAAGATGAACCTACAAAGAAATTTGGTAAGAGATCAAGGAAGGGGACACCAGTGGCACGTTCTCATTGCAAAACAGCAGGGCATAACTAGAAAAGGTTGTGCAATCCTGGTAAGAAACAAATACTCATTATCCTTTAAGTATTTTTTTAGTTTATTGTTGAATTTTTTATATTTTGGGCATGTTAGAAAGGGAAAGTTCAACTGTTGGACCTGTGAGTAGTACTGCAAAAGCTAGTCTACCACAACTGCATCAGGAGGTCAATTTGGAACTGCTGATGGTGGTGGATCTGCAACACAACAACCTGGTACTACTACAACAGTTAGATCTGCAACACAAAGAAATTCTGGAACTACTACTGGTGGTGGATCAACAACACAACGATCTGGAACTACAGAAGAAAGATCAAGGACTCCTCTACAAATTCTTAGAACTTTAGGTGGAAGGCCTAAGACTGCTGGATTTGGAAAACGATTTAGTGAATCAGGGACATTCATAGAGAGGTTAAGTATGTGAAATTCTATCCAATTGTTATGTCTAATTATTATACTAAGTTGTGAAGTTATTTCTATTTGAATATAATTTGGGTTAAGGGACAAAGTCACCATGTTCCTAGGCAAATCGTTGATGCTAGCCAGACTAATATTGATCTTGGATACAGAGCACCTGGACTAAAGTGGAAAGGAACAAATGTAGTAACACAAAGGTAGCTTCAGCGGAGACAAACTCAGGCAACCCTAAGCCAATCTGAAGCTCCTTCTTCAACTCAATCAAACCTGAGCCAAGTCCAACTTCAACTAGTCTCAACCATAATGATTTGAAGAAATGTTTATTTTTGTGAAATTTTAAGTCTGTTAGTACCACACTTATTTTGTAGATTTTTTCGTGAAATATTTAGTATGAAATACTCAAAACTTAGTTGATGAATTTTGTTTTGGTTTGGTTTTGGCATAGTATTCAATTGATTTCTGCTAGTGTGCAAATTTAACTGCTTATTTTTGACAATTAAGATGGTTGTTTTAAACTTGTCTAATATATGTTCAGATGTTAATGCCAAGCATCACTTTTCTTTGCAACAAAATACATCATACACTTGACATTGTCATTGTTTGCTAAGAATAAATTTACAATATATAACTGTCCAGAACTTATGATAAAGCCCAAGCTAAGAATAACACTACAAAGAGCAGTGCATCAACAACAAACACAATTATATATTGTTTTTCAATGCTCATTGACGCGAATTCTTGATAGCAGTCACAACATTACTTGTTTGTAATGATCTGGAAGAGGTGGGTCAACCCATCTAAACAAATTGCAACAACTGCTTGTACCATAATTTGAGCATCCTAAGAACCTTCTACCCGTATCGGTGGGCTTCCAGCTTATACTCACAAGTGCTCCCAAAATGAAAAAATACACAACTTTCCATTGCATTCTTGGCCTGAAGAATAAAATACCGATCTAGAGAAGAAAAAATTGACTTGAATCTGTAGAAAATTTGAAGAGAATATGCTATAGAGCTTGTATTCGTGAATAATGGATGTAGGCAAAACGAGGAAGAAGAAGCCCTCTAAATAGATGGACCCTTGGGTTTATTACCATTGGGCATTGAAAAAGGTCTTTCACGCTCCAACCAGACGTGACTTATATGCACAACATCTGACTAGGAATAACCGATGCCACATAGATTGAGTAAACGGTCGGAGGTGGTTATTAGTTTACTTATGCTCAAGTTGAAGCGTTCATGTCGGAATTTTGAAAGTCTATTTACCATCATGACAATCAGGTACAAGTTTAAGTGGCCAAGAGACCATTTTGCCTATTATATATACATTTATATAGTTGAATAAAATTGAAAAATTGCATTTATGCTAAGTTTGACACCCATTGTTATAAAAGACTAGTGGATGCAATAATACTACACATCTATTAACAATATAATCCAAAATCCTTACTAAATTTGTTTTAGCTTTTTTCAGCAAGTGGTCTTCCTTAATTCCTGAAGTAAGCAATGTTTAAATGGTTTTCCCACTCAAAGAATAAATTGAGTGAAAAAGAAGCACTACTTGCTTATGAAGTTTGAAATATGACTCACATTTGCATTATTGCAAACTCAAATTATTCCACACGGCATTCCCATTTTTCTTGTGATTTCTCCAAAATTTCTTTCTCAAGTGACAGTATCAGATTCTTCTATTTGATTATCAAATAGGGAGTACCAAGCTATTTGCCATGGCTACAAGATATTCCCTTTTCTTATTTTGGGAAAGGAGTGGGGGTGAGGAATGATACTAGGGTCCTGTTTTAAATATTCATATTGAATTAGTTTTTTGATAATGGTGGGGTAAGAGTCAATTTATACACACCTCGATTACGTTATTGAGTAATTTTATTTCCGATCATCATAGATACTGGATAACTCTATCCATCAAAATTTAAATTGAACAAAAAATGAATTGTCAAAGATTAAGGAGCTTGAATATTTTTACACGGACGATTAGTTAACATTACATTTTATTTATTATTCTTTTGTGATTGCTTGTTTTTTATCGAAAGCAATCTCTCTATCTTTCTAGAGTACAGATAAAACTGCGTACATCCTACCCTCCCCAGATCCCATTTGTGAATTCCACTGCGTTATTGTTGTTGTTATTGTTGTGATTGCTTGCTTTTCTAATTATCAAATCCAATTTATTTTATTTTTCTGTAAGCATAGAGCTACTAGATATGAGACATATTCTCTTCTTGAGCTTAGTAGCCTCCAATATTAATTGTTAAACTACATCTCATCTATCTCAAATGAACGATGTTTAGTTAGTTAATTACATATATAAGGGGGGAAAAATGATTTTAGCATTTCATTTTCACTTCATATATCCCTCATACTTTTAAAACAAAATATAAAATCATTCAATAATCAATATTAAATGCAAATACAAATTTCGTGTCATATGTAACAGAAAAGTCATATCATATCACGAACATGTGTCCTGTAAACTTAACAATATCCAATAAACACGATTTTTGTGACATTCAAAGGCTGTCCTCCCACAAGAAAGAGGAGAATATAATTGTTCGTTTCCTATGATTTTTGTGTAAAAATCCTTTTTATTACTGGAGAATTTTTGTAAAAAATATTCTGCCAATATTTCCAAGGAAAGGGAAATAAATAAATAAATACAAGAGGAAGATATAAACGACTAGTAGAGTAGTAGTAGCAGTAGTCATGGTGTGACCTTTTCGGGGCGGATTAATTGTTCAAATTATGGGGCACATGAACCTAAAAGTCACTCCATCAAATTAGATACTTTATGTATATATATATTTTTTTTGCTGTGGTTTCCGAGCATCGCTTTGCGAACCCGACTAGCTATACCTACGGGGTCCCACTGTTTCAAGGCGGGTGCACGGTTAGTTTAACGGGGCCCTGGAGACGCGGCCGGTTTGTAATGCCTCCAGTGGCCCTGCGGGGGCTCGAACTGGCGACCTGAAGGACTTTGTCCTCAAGCCTTTACCAGTTGAGCTACCCCTTAGGGTTAGATACTTTATGTATATATTTTTAGAATTGATCTAATATTATATGCGAGCTCCCATGTTTCAAAAAGGCTGAATGGAACACTTGGTTGAATACTGAGTTATTTATTTAGAGGAATAATAATCGATTCTCGCTCTGCTTTCTTTAATGATGCACTCATATTCTAGTAATCCTAGATCCGCCTTTACCTTATCTATTAATCTGACAGGACAATAGTTAAATGAGATTAAACTAGATAATAGCTAATTAACTATGAATTCAAACTTATGCTGATGGAAGGTAATAAATATTTCGTAAAATTAATCGAGAGACGTACAAACAAGTTTTACTACGATTATAAAAAAAGTAGCTACATTAGTTATAGTATGACTTTGTTGATAATTATATTATTCCAAAAATACAATATAGCGTCTATTTTATAAAGTCACAAGTAAATACTGGTAAATTAAAAAGCAACAGACAAAGGTGGAGCTAGAGTGCTTCGAGCGGGTTAGGTCGAACTCAATAGCTTTAGTTTAAACAATGTATTTGTTTGAAAAAAAATATTAAATATATATAAATTATTAATTTTGAACCCAATAACTTAAAACGATTAAAATTCTGAACTCATAAATTTAAAATGCTGACTCCGCTCCGGCAACAAAAGCCACTTTTAATCTTTTCACATGACTTGTGGCCATTTTATCCGTCGTACAAGAAGGGTAACATAGAGAGACCACATTTACTCCTACAAGTATTGACTTTAAAAATGTGATATTTACTTCTACTACTAAATTAAACAATATTAATATGTCTTCAACTCCAATTAATTGGACGATCCATATTTAGAAATTTCAAAATCTATATAAAATTTATATTTGGACTTTTGTAATAAATGAATTTGTAAATCAATTATTTCTATTCCTGAAAAGGTCAAGCATATAAAAATATCCAATAAAGTATAAAGGAATAACTCATTTACTGTTTTTTTCTTTTTTTCTTTTTTGAATCTCAGCCCTTTATTATAACGGTAAAGTCGAGGATGACTCCAAAGTAAAATTGACCGATGAGTCTTGGTCGAAACTCATTAGGTAATTTTTCTCTTCTTAGATAATCATACTCGGGATTTAATAATTTGAAAATTCTGAATCTATTAGGCTATTTATATTTTAAAATTTCTATGCAACATTTTTTCAATCAAACTATTACTTTAGCAATTTGTTTTACTATTATCATAATTTTAGTGTGCTTTGGACATAAGAATTGTAAAATTTCGGGAAAAAGTATTTTTTTTTCAAGTGAAAATGATATTTGAAAAGTAGAGTTGTGTTTGGACATGAATATAATTTTGGGTTGTTTTTGAAGTTTTGTGAGTGATCTGAGTGAAAATTTTGAAACAGCTTGCTGGAGTTTTTCAAATTTTCGAAAAATTTCAAAATTCATCTTCACGTGAAAATTTGAAAATTTATAACCAAAAACTGATTTCGGAAAAAAAGTGAAATTTTTTCTAAATAAAATGAAAAATTTTCTTATGTCCAAACGGGTTCTTAATATATAACGTGCATCAATACTTCAAAATTTAATTTTTCAATACCTCTTACCCTTTATATTATATTCATGTGACTTAATTTTTTATATAAATCCCGATGCAAATTTTCAAGTTTTGTTTTTCTAAAAATTAAAATATACATAATAAAAATAAGTATATTATAAATTTATGATAGTAAATTATCTACTCAAATAATAATAGTGTCACACAAAATAAATACTAAGGGGAGGGTATTTACTATTTAATAAGACTTTCAAGTAAAATAAAAGGAAAAAAGAAAAGAAAAAAGGCCGCTACATCGCCCTCTTTTTTACTCTTCTATCATTTCCTTTGAGCTACAGTAATAGACCTTTCATCGTCCTCGTTTATACTCTTCACTTCCCCCCAAGCAAATTATTCTTCTAGGTCTCAAACCATGGTTACTTTAACTTTTTGTTGAGTAAGTTATAAATCCAAGATTTTCCCTTTTTTATTTTATTTCTGTACATAACATAAACTGTGTGTATAATTATTTTTTACTGTGTGGATTTACTTAGAGACTGTGAAAATATATTCTGACACTCACTGTAATACTTGGGTTTTATGAATCTTTAAAAAAATATGGACTTTTCTTGAAATTGTTGTGTCTTTCTTGAGTTTGGGTTTTTTAGATCTTGGCTTGTTACTGTTTATGTGTTATGCTGCTAGGTTCTTGTTGTTGTTCTGAATCTCAGATTTGTTAAATGATTTAGTTTTTTCTATTTTAAATAAAGCAAAATGGGTGCTTAAAGATTAATATAGCTGACCCCAACTTGTTTCGGATTGAAGTTTAGTTGATTGATTGGTTAATATTCAGTAAATGGTTATGTGGAGTATTTTGACTTAGTTTGACTTATTGTTTGTTTAACAGCTTTTTGCAGGTGAAATTTTGGTATGAAAGTTGGGGTTTTTAGCTTTAGTTTAGTGTGGTTCAGTTTACTGAATTGGGTCTGATTTTCTTGGTTTTGGGTTAGTTTTACTGGATGTTAACTTAAAAATAAGAAGTTTTAAAAGATTTTAGGGATTTTAGTATCTTGAAGTTTTACTCTGGCTGTTAGACATTGCCCCTAATTTTTGATTGTTGGAATGCCGGGAAAGGAAGATGCCTCGGCTGGTGGGGCTGATGGTGGTTCTCAGGAGCCATGCCAACTGATAAATGGTCGGAGTAGAATGTACTGGCGGTCAGCATCATGGTCGTCTTCGAGGACTTCACTGCCTCCGCTGAACCCAGATATTGATAGGGATGGATTGGATCCTAATAATTCGCAGGGTAGGAGGCCTTTAACCCCTAGATCACAACAGAGTTTCAAGGCTAGGTCATGTCTTCCACCGTTGCAGCCATTAGCAATTGCTCGTAGAAGTCTAGATGAGTGGCCGAGAGCAGGATCTGATGATATTGGAGAGTGGCCACTTCCTTCTACCCCAAGTGGGAGGGATTCGAGTAGCAACAGTGAGAGACTTAAGCTGGATTTGTCTAACATACATAGAAATCCAGAGACGAATGGCGGGCTTGTGAGAAGAGAAAAGATTGCTTTCTTCGATAAGGAGTGTTCAAAGGTGGCGGATCACATTTATCTCGGTGGGGATGCTGTTGCACGAGATAAGGATATACTAAAGCAAAATGGGATTACCCATGTTCTTAACTGTGTGGGGTTTGTATGCCCCGAGTATTTTAAGTCTGATTTCGTGTACCGGACATTGTGGTTGCAGGACAGTCCGTCAGAAGATATTACGAGCATTCTTTATGATGTTTTTGACTACTTTGAAGATGTCAGGGAGCAACATGGAAGGGTTTTTGTTCATTGCTGCCAAGGGGTCTCTCGGTCAACCTCGTTGGTTATTGCTTATCGTATGTGGAGAGAAGGACAAAGTTTCGATGACGCCTTTGAGTATGTAAAGGCAGCAAGGGGTATCGCAGATCCAAATATGGGCTTTGCCTGCCAGTTGTTACAATGCCAAAAAAGGGTTCATGCCTTTCCTTTGAGCCCAAGTTCATTGTTGAGGATGTACAGAGTCGCACCTCATTCTCCATATGATCCTTTGCATCTCGTCCCAAAAATGTTAAATGATCCCTCTCCGTCAGCATTAGATTCCAGAGGTGCATTTATTATACATATACCTTCTGCGATATACGTTTGGATCGGTAAGAAATGTGAAACAATCATGGAAAGAGATGCCAGAGGGGCTGTTTGCCAGATTGTTCGTTACGAGAAAGTGCAGTGCCCGATCATAACAGTTACAGAAGGTGAGGAGCCGTTGTACTTCTGGGATGCTTTCTCCAATTTCCTGCCGTTGATGGACAAATTAAAGAATGGAGGGGATGTTGTTGACTCATCAAGTAAGGTCTGTCCAGGGGAAAGAAAGGCGGATATGTATAATGTTGACTTTGAGATTTTCCAAAAAGCTACTTCAGGCGGCTTTGTGCCTCCTTTTGCGTCATGTGAGACTGATCATGAAACTCGCCTTCCCGTTAGAGAAAGTACTTGGAGCATGCTAAGGCTAAAGTTTGTTTCGGGGAATATGAGGGATTTTGTCTTTTCAGCAAAGTCAGGCATCTCTAGAATCTATCCTGATTCTATGTTTATAACATTAGATAATCGTGCAACTAAACAGCTACATTCTTCTTCTATGTTGTCCTCATCGTCTTTGTGTTCATCTTCTTCGCCATCTACAATATCCTTATCTTCAACGTCATCATCTTCTTCATCATCATCAGCCTCGTCACCTCCTTATCTCTCTCCAGACTCTATCTCGTCTGATTCGAGCATCAATTCAAAATGTCTGTCTGATTCTCCTGTGGTGTCACCTTCAGTTATCTCTTGTGCAGATTTAACTTCTTCAACTCCATCTAACTCCAGTGTGTCTGTTCTCCCCTCCAAGATTTCTCCACAGTCCATATCTAAAACTTCAAAGTATATTGATGTGAACTTCACTTCCCAGGCTTCTTCACAATCACTTCCTGTGTTATCTAAAAAGTTTCCCCTTTCTATTGCGGAGCGGAGAGGTAGCTTGTCCAAGTGTCTCAAGCTGCCAATGCTGACTGACGATTTTGAGAGGAAAGCTGGTCCTTCGAAGAGTGTTGCTAACGAACAAGGCTGTAACATTGGCATAGCAGAAGTGACAAATGATTTTTCAAATGAATCATCGACTGTGGGAGAGATTTTACAGTCCCCACAAGAGATAAATGGGAGTCAATTGGATGAGTTGCACAGGTCGTTAGGTATTCTAAGCATTGTTAGTCCATCCGATAAAGAAACTGATTTGTTTAGTGGCTTTCATGAATCACGGAAGGAAACACCATGCAATGAAAGGAGCTGCATGGCTGTTTTAAATGGAATTGCGGATGCCGGTGCAGCATCTTGTTACCTAGTGCAACCAGTTGTATATCGTTGGCCCGGCTTGGAGAAACTTGCTAGTTGTAGCATCGATGATTTGGATTCTAAGGGTGCATATATTTTTGTTACTCCGGCTTCAGGTTTTGGAAAAGATGCAGGTAGAACTGTGTATGTTTGGGTAGGAAGGTCTTTTAGTTGTGAGACTAGCAAGATTCGGCAAGTAAACCGCAAAGGGCTTGATGATCCAGGGGAGATTGACTGGAAACAGGCTGCTACTGATGTTCTTCATCATATGGTTTTGCCAATTGACACTAACATTAAGGTATATCTCTATTTGATGCTCTTGTACTATTACTGTTGCTTCTTTTCTTGATTTAAGTTCTAGAGCCTCTACTGTTCTCACAGTTTTCATGTATGATTCTTTCTTTGTTTAAGCTTCTCGTAGTTTTTGATATATGGGTTCTTCTGTGCTTCAGCTGTAACATTCACCCCNGGAAATTGCTCTTCACCTTTGAGCTTCTCTAATTTTAATTAATTTTTTCTGATCAGTCTGTATTTTTTTGTTAATTTAGCATAAGATATGTTTTTTCATATGACGCCTGATGTCGTCGTCTTGCCCCAATATTGCCTACTCCACCATTGTAGGAAAAGTATTTTACACTTGTCCTAGATTAATTTTCTTATGAAGGCATATTTTTGCATTGAATTCAGTAAGCTTGTCATGCTTTTGATTGATGGGTTAATTAATAGCATGCAGTAATTCATCTAGTGGATATAGAACATTTGGTAATGTTACTCGAATTCAGAGTTGAAACTGCATGTTATGTCCGTGGAAAAGCACAAGCGCTAATTACTTGCCCTTACAATTCTCTCTTCTATTTTACTCCCTCCGGTCCACAAACACCGATCATTTTACCTTTTTATTTTGGTCCAAAATAAGTGTTCATTTACATAATCAAGAAGGAATTAATTTTATTTTTCCAAAATTTGCCTTTATTTACATATTCCAATGTGTCAAGATTGAGGTTGATTTAGTAAATACACCTTTTTTCTCTAGGAGTTCGTATTTCCTTAATGTGTGTGCCAAAAGGTAAAATGGTCACTTATTATGGACCGGAGGGAGCATTATTTAAGATTACTATAAGATAATAGCTTTGCTAATTTGTTGGTTGCATAAGCACTCACAATTTGCAGAAGATGCGTACTTTGCTTGTGTTCCCCCTTCAATTTTTTCTAATTTAGGGGATTTTGTTGTTTGGTTTTTCTTTTTTGGGGGGTGTCTTAACTAGATTTGTGTTGTATTATATTGTGGTATGATTTATTTTTTCTCAATGTTCAACTAGGTTGTGAAAGAAAATGAAGAACCGGCTGAGTTCCTAGCATTGTTGAGTTCTCCCTAATGCTAACATGATTGAGGACGCATCAAGAATTCCAGTAGATCACTACCTCTTTCTTATGTTTTCAGCTTCCACAATTTTCCTGCAACATTTTCTAGCTTTTGAGTAAAGTCCACCTGACTATAATGTGGAGGTATGTATCTTAAATGCTTATACAAACATATATTACGAACAACATCTAGCTTGGCTTGAGATTTTTGGGAACTACTTTATTACAAAACAAAAGGAATTCTTCATTGTTATCTAAAGAAAGCTCTTTAGATTTGGATTATGATGTTATCTTTTGATCGTTTAGACATTCGCCGGGGAGTATGCTTTGGTTTATTATACTCGAGGAGTTCAAAGTCATGTTTTAATAGCAAAAGCATAGTCAATTACAGAGCCGAAAAAAGAAGCAAAAGCATAGGCGGCATAGTTGTTACCTTAATGTATTTGAAATAATAATTACCCTCGGAAGTGGAGCCTTGGCATAATTGGTAAAGTTGCTGCCATGTGACCAGGAGGTAACGGGCTCGAGCCATGAAAATAGCCTCTTGCAGACATGCAGGTTAAGACCGCGTACAATAGACCCTTGTGGTCCAGTCCTTCCCGGCCTCGCGCATAGCGGGAGCTTAGTGCAGCCTTTTTTTTCCCCTTCATCCATTTCATATGTCAATTCTTTTATTTTTAGTCTGTTCCAAAAAGAACGATATCTTTCTATATTTGGAAACTCTTTAACTTTAATCTTTCTATTTTTCGGTTAATGACAAGCTCTTGCATCCATAGAAATGTCATGGTATGTTTATGACCGCAAGTTCTAAATGTACTTTTGTTATGTGCCAAGAGTCGATCTTTCTTAAACTACATTTCAGTCGTTATATTAATGTGGTAGAAATAATCATAGGTTGTGTTTGTTGCTCAAATTTTTACTGTTTCTACTGCAGGAGGCTGATATAGAAGTTGTCAGAGGTGGTTTACCTGAGAATGTACATGTACAGTGCTGAACACCCGATGACCTTAGACGCGATTTGCTGACTTAACTTTCATTGTACATTTGCCATGACTTAGAAATTAGAAATTTCAAAAGCCAGTTTAGGCAAAGCATAGTTCTTATTTTATATTTACTTCCTCCTTTCTTTCTCTGTACATTGCTTTTGTGCCAATGATGTGCAAAATTGCTGTTGGTTCCAAGCCATTTTAACGATTAGTTGGTATTTAGTATTTTATAATCATCACTTTATTGCAAACTTAATGATTTAAGTTATTACCCTATGTTGCAACTAGTGAATGTGTTTGATCAATTTTTTACTAGCTATATGCTTAATACATGCAAATAAGAAACAAGTAGGCAGCGAGCCTACTATCAGTCTTTTTTTTGGTTTTCCACCTAGTGTCTAGTATCTCCTTTGGAGTCCCGACTAATCTGAATTCACGGTGCATAACATTAAAGAAGGATTTTTTTGGTGTCCAACCTAGCGACGAATCTGGATTCATGCTGCATAACATTAAAGAAGGAAGCGCGCACTTTACTTGGATTTTTTTCATTCCTAGGTTCGAACGTGAGATTTCTAGTTAAATGTGAATGGTTTCTATCCATCTCACCACAATCCTTTGCAGTAAACCAGTAGTGAATGTTACACTAAACCATTCAGCATTTTATTAGGAGTTTAGGGCAATACTTGTTTTCAAGCAGAAATTTTTTGCCAAGTTTTTGAAATGCATCAGAAATTCCATAAATCTGTGAAGCAGCAGGCATAGGTAGTATCTAAAGGATGTTATCTCAAAATATAGTATAATACATGTTCTTAAAGAACTACGTTTATTACATGCCGAATCATTTACTTAACAATTTACATAGTTGATGGAAGGTATACTGTAGTTATTTTAGAGTAAAAAGATTTATTGAGGGAAATATATCAAAAAATAAAATTATATATAGAAATTTGTAATATGTATATATTAAAAAGAAACTTCGGGATTATTTATAAATCCCTTAAATTTTCAACTAAGAATTCACATGAAATTGGAAACCGAAAACCCGAAAGTTGTAGAATCCTGCGCAGCCACAAATGTCAGAACTAAAATATCTTTCGATGTAGACAAATCCTTTTTTGTCAGCATTATCAACTTGTAAAGACAAAATAACAATTAGTTTCTTTTTTGGGTCCAACGTACCACATCGACAAACAAACCATGCAATGAAGTATTTATATATCAGTGAAGCAACGTGAATGGATACGACCTTACTTGAACAGGATCTGTTCTATAGGCTCGTACCACTGTATCCTTGAGTTCTAAGGAGACGGAAAATCAAGTCTGGTTGATGAGGCATAGCTATTGGACCAGAGCGTGATTAACAGCCCCCAGTCCCTCGGGTCATGGTGCCGTAGATGATCGCTCTCAGCTTCAACAATGATGCTGGGATGGTTTAATGGCTGTCTGACAGATAAATTCTTTTTTTTCTGCTATAGTTTTGTTTGTTATGGGAAGTGGAGCTAAAGTTGCTGTTATGTGACTAGGGGATCACGGATTCGAGCCATGAAAATAACCTCTTGCAGAAATATAAAATGAGAGTACGTATAATAGATCCTTGTAGTCCGACTCTTTTTCGGATCCTGCGCACATCGGAAGATTAATGTACCGGACTACTTTTTTAGTTTTGTTTGTTATGGAGAACTAAATTGTAGGTACAGACTTCACTCAAAATCAGTGTTGACATCTGTTTTTTTCTTGATTGAAGAAGAACCCTTGGTACATTTGTTATTCAGAAACTGAATTAGGACAACTTGAAAATGACTATGGAAAGATTCAATATTTTAGAGAAATATTACCCTTCATGATTTTGTTATTAGTTTCTTCTTTTAATACAACTAAAAGATTTCACATGGAACATGCATAGTCTGCAGTCTGGAATAATGTTTGCGAAAAGGGCGAATAACACAGTAATTACAGAAAGTCTCGGAACAACTAAAGTGACAATGTTATGAGTAGTAAAGTACTTTGTCACACATCGTTTAGTGAAGAAGATAAAATAGTAGTGAGGGTATACAATAGAGGAATTTTCATAAAGCATTTTAGTTTAAAACCTAATAACTGTAGTTTGTTTAAATACTATTTGTAGCTACTGATCAATTGTTACTAGCTTGTATCACTTGTATTCAAACGCGCAACGAATACAACATGTATCAACAATATTCATTCGTGCAACGAATACAACTGTATTCGTTCGCACGCATCAACTATTACCAAAGCGAAATACAAAGGCGCATACAAAAGATACAACTTGTATTAACTGTATACATAAGTGTATACAAACTGTATTCGTTCGAATACAACTAAGGTAAAATACATAAATATAGAGTGTGAATTATTAGCCAATTAGTTTTTCATGTGTGTCATTAACACGCCTATCAATTGGCTTGAGCACATATTCTCAACTCCATTCGTGTAATGATGTCCTGTTTTCTGAATTTTGGAAGGGCTTTGTGGATTTCTTCTTTATTTGCCTCTAGGCAAAGTTGTCTTTCTCTTTCTGTCAAGAAAAACTCAATAACAACCTTGATGGTGAGAGTTTGATTCCTTATCTTATAATCTCCTTCTCTGATAGAATTTAAGGGTCCACCAAACTATATACAGATCAGGCTCTCTATTAGTTTTCACAGATTATACACACAAAAAAGAATGTAAATAACGCAGAGAAATTTTACGTGGAAAATTCCCGGCTAAATGGGATTAAAAACCACAACCTACACTTGTAGGATTTCAACTTCACTATGAGCAACCTTTTAGATTACAAACTATGTAACCTAGGAATTAACTCCTTAATCCCTCACTAACTTGTAACACACCTATTGCAAGCCACTTTGTAATACACCTATTATAAAGACTTCAACACATGACTAACTCTAGCCACGATACAAACACTGAAGTTTATGATTTACAAGAGTTTCCTAATCAATGCTTCTAGACAAGCTAAGTAGGAATTACAATGAAGAACTATTACAAAGTTACAACTCTACTAAGGACATACAAAGACTTGATATGAGACTTGGTCCATAGCATTGGTGTACTTTGTTCTTGAAAGACTGAAGAATTATTGTTCTTGATAAGCAATCACTTGGAGTGCTTGAGTAAATTCTCTAGTGTTCAAGTGATATTTTGTTATGGAATTAATGTTAATATAACATTGATGACATCACTTGAATGATGTAAGAACTTAATCATACAAGGTCCTTTCTAATGGAAATGACTGTTGCACCGTGCTGTATTGTGTGCGTGTGCAGTGCAGTCAGTCACTTTCTAGCTGTGGAGAGTTGACTTCATACTGTTACCAGGGGAACCCACGATCATCTGTTCTCTATGTTGATTCTTTAGCTTCTGAAGTTCTGACAACTTTATCTAGCTTGAGTCAGGTTTTTCTTATGCGCTAGAAGCTGTGTACCAAAAGTGCATTAGGTTCCTTATCTGGTTCTTGACAATAAGTTTGTTAGATCATTAAAACATAAAACGAAGGTACTTATAACCTATCAATTTTCTCCTTTTTGATGATGACAAACTTAAAAACTGATAATCCTGCAAAGAACCACAAAAATCAGATAATGTACCAGGAACCTCACAAAGTACCCCCTGAGTTTGTACTTCCCCCTTAATCAGTGCACTGCTTTTTAATTCTCAATTTATCTTCCCCCTTTTGGCATCATTAAAAACACAAACAAGTAAACAAAGTAAAGAAGTCTAGTGTAGTTAACTCATGCCACTTGTGTCACACAAACATGATAGAAAACAGAGACAAAAGAGCATTAGCATTAATAGCAAAAAGGGAAAGACTTGCATTAAACATTGTTGGACTGTTACAGCGGGAGCAACATAATTGTTTCCATCCACAACAAAAAAAACAAGTACCACAAACATCATCAAAATAACTTAAAAAGAGAGAGACACTGAAAACTGGTCACTGAGGGGACATGCTTAGGGGACACTAGAGGAAGAGGGCTTGGAAGAGCCCGCAAGAGTTTTGAGAACAAGATCCATCCGGGCATTGGCGGACATTTGCTCATTGAGAAGTTTCTTCTTTAGGTCCTCAACTTATTGCCGGAGATCACCTTTTTCTTTGATCAGTCGGGCAACCTCTGAGTTTGAAGAATTGGTAGAACCTGGTGCCTCCTGGTCCTGACTAAGCTGAGTCTCCAAAATAGCATTCCTAGACTTCAACTTCCTTCTCTTCGGTAACACTATTCTGGGCATTAATGAGCTGGGAGATAGTTGAAGTACTGCCGACTCCTCCAACCTTATCGATGCATTCACACTCTTCCAGTGTAGTCTTTGAGAAGGTCTGCTTCTTGGTCTCCACTTTTGCCTGTCCCAAAGGCACCTTAAAGAACTTGAACACCCGCGTAAGGAGGAATCCATAAAGAAAACCATGGTTGTCATCTTTGAAATTTGCCACCTTCTGCATATGTTCAATCATGATACCAGGCGGATTGATAGTCTTGAAGCTATCCAAGGCTTCCATCAGAACTAAATTAGCCTTTAAAGTGATAGATCTCCTCTCAGCACGGGGAAGCAGGACTTTGTTGACCAACTCAAAAAGCAACTGGTAAACTGGAAGAAGTGCCTTTTTGTGCACCCGTTCCCCTTGCTTGTAACGACTCGGCTGGTCGTTTTGAGAGTTAGAGCCCCGATCCCCTAATAGCTGCTTTCCCCACATTTCTTTATGTTATTGGGACTTGCCTGAGCGATTAGCTATGAAATTCGGAGAGCTTTGGGACACTTAGTCCCTAATTATGAGTTAAGCTTTAGAAGTCGAACCGTAGTCGGAGCTGTGTGAAGACGGGTCCGAAATGGAATTTTGTTGACTCCGTTATCTCCGTTGAGTGATTTCGGGGTTAGGAGCGCGCCCATAATGTGTTTCGAGGTCTATAGTAGTTGTAGGCTTGAATTGGCGAAAGTTAGCTTTTCAGCGATTTTGGCCGATAGGTGAAATTTTGATATCAGACTCGGAATGAAATTTCGAGAGTGGCTGTAGGTTAGTGGTGTCATTGTGACATGTGTGTCAAATTTGAGGTCATTCGGACTAGTTTTGTCGTGTTTTGGCATCGTGTGTAGATTTGGAAAGAATGCTAGGCTCTTAGGCTTGAATTCATGTTTAATTCTTGTTTTTGGTGTTATGTGATGCAGTTTGGAGGCTCGACTAAGTTCGAATGAGGTTATAGGACTGGTTGGTAGGTTTGGTTGAGGACCCGGGGGCCTCGGATGTGTTTCACATGCTCAGCGGGAAGAATTTTGGACTTAGGCTATTGCTGAACCTGTCATTTACGCACCTGCGGATGTTGGAACGCAGGTGCGATTCCGCAGAAGCGAGGGGAGGAGTCGCAAGTGCGGTCTTAGGCTTAGGGGTCAGTGGTCGCATATGCGGCTCATGTACCGCATAAGCGGAATCGCATCTGCAAAGAAAGTGCCGCAGATGCGGAGCTTGAGGAGATTAGTGATTTTCGCAGATGCGGAGCCCAGACCGCAGAATCGGGACCGTAGGTGCGGTCCTGGAAGCGCAGTTGCGAGCAACGCTGGGCAGAAATAAGAGAAATCGAGGGTTTGAGTTCATAACTTCTAAAATCGATTTGGAGCTCGGGAATACGCGATTTTGTGGGGATTTTGAAGAGGAGACCAGTAGGTATCGATTCCTAATCCTATTTACTTTGTATTTCATCAATCTATGGTAAGTTCTTCAATTTACTTAAGGAAAATTGTGGGAAAAGGTGTGAAAATTGGAGAAAAGTTCCCTAATTGAGAATCCAAGTTTTGAGTGAGATTTTTGATGAGTAGCTAGAATTCGTGATTTTAAGCATTATATCCCTCACATTTTATGAGCTTTAATGATAAAATACACGTCGTATGTGCCTAATAGGGTTTATTTTATGTGTAGGTGAATTGGAAATGGAAACGGGGCTAAACGGATGCAAATACGTCGAAGAATACGCGAGAGGGGACACCCGGGGGATAGCCGGGCGCCAAGCCAAACAGCCTGGGGCAGCCTGGCGTTACCCAGGCGTTAGACCCATAACGCCTGGGGGGTCCAGGCGTTACCCAGGCCTTAGGGCTGTAACGCCAGGGCCTGCCTGGCCTTACCCAGGCTTTAGGGCTGAAACGCCAGGGTCCCGGAACGGCCAGAAATTGAGTTTTGACGGGTTTTAAGTGTTTCCAAGTTAGAATAGAAGTCTTGGTGACGTTTAGGGATCATTCTAAACATATAAATAGACCGAAAAACATCACATTATGGGGGAATTCGTTTGAGGACTTTTGACGGAGGATTCTACTTAGTTTTTCTTCTCTTCTCTTCTTTTAGTTTTATAGTTTATTAGTTCTAGAGTATTGGGTGTTACATGAACGTTGTAGTTGAAGCTTGAATTATTCTTATTGTTTATCTTAATTGGTTTGTTTATTCAATCTTGTGCTTAATTATTCAATTGCTTGATCACAATTGAATACTATCTACGAATCTAGGGTTGAACTCGGGAGAGGGAATTCTAGATTGCATATAAGATTGGGTAGAGCAAGATCTTAACCCTTCAGGGGAGCGGATTTGTGGTTAGGATAGGAATATACCTAATCGCCTTGCTTGGTTATTATACGAGAATTATTAATGCGTTCTTGTTAATCCTGATTCCATAGGAATATAGGCATTAGATTAGCTTGAATAGGCGAGTTGTACTTCGGGAGAAGGCTACGAGCAATATTAACCTCGTCAATCAATAAACCTGATTAGAAGATTTAGGTCGAAAACTCAACGTGATTGTTTAACAACCCATAACTCTAGAATATCAATTTACCTTGAATTCATCTTTAAGTTAGTTGTTTATTTAATCTTTTGATTTACTATTTTAGATAAATTCTAGTTAAATATTTGTTTGAGTTTAGTTTAGTGGATAGTTAATCACAAGTCCCTGTGGGTACGATATCTGGACTTCAAATCCTATATTACTTGTCGACCACGTACACTTGCGTGTGCATTGGGAAAACAACCAACAATTTTGACGTCGGATTTTGATGATTTTTAGTTGAGTGTACTCGTGAGTGAATGGGTTTTTGGAATTTATGACTTTTACCTGATTCCGAGTCGTGAGCCCGGGAGACTTTTTGGGCAATTATTCCTAATTTCACATTTTGGCTTCGAATTGATTTGTTAAACTAGTTGCTTGTAGTGACATTTACATTATGTAACTTATTTGAATAGATTCGGGACATTCAGAGTTTGGTAATCGTGGCAAGAACGTGATTTCGAGTTGATTTGAGTAGTCGAGGTAAGTGACTTGCCTAACCTTGTGTTGGGGACTTCCCCCTTAGGATATTTGATATTAATTGTTGTATGGGCTCCGTGTACGTGAGGTGACGGGTACGTACACGGGCCGTTATTGAAAAAATCTCCTTTTTCCCTTCCTAAAGCATAAATTATTTTCTCTTCTATGAACTTGCTCCAATATGATGTATTGTTTAGCTTAGATTAGGGAAACATGCTTACGTGTTTAAATGCCTACCTGATCTTCTGTGCGCCATGCTTAGTTAAGCCCTTATTTTCCTTATATGTGATTAGTATAAACTGTGCAAATTCGATGTTATACTTGTCATTCGTCCTGCATAGCATATTTAAATTGGGACTACAGACGTATTCCGGGAGATCCCCCTGTACTTGCATATTTATTTTGGGACTACAGACGTATTCCGGGAGATCCTCCTGTACTGCATATTTATTTGGGACTACAGATATATTCCCGGGGATCCCCCCTCTACTGCATAATCATTTGGAACTACGGGCGGGAGATTCCACTTTGTGATATATTGTGTTGAGCCGAGGGCTCTCTTTACTGTAAAACTTTATATTATTTTCTTAAACTGCTTACTGTAGACATTACCTATCTTTTGTGCTGTTTTAAATTGACTTACTTAGAAATCCAGTAGAGCCTTAACCTGACCTCGTCACTACTTGATCGGGGTTAGGCTTGTCACTTACTGGGTACCAAATGTGGTGTACTCATGCCCTTTCCTGCACATGTTTTCGTATGTAGATCCAGGTACGAGCTATCAGCCTCGTGGTTAGTCGTTGCTGCTGATTCTAGGAGATTGCAAGGTATATCTGCCGCGTCCGCAGAATCCTCTGAGTCTCCTTCCATTCTATCTTATAGAGATTTTTCTTATGCACTTTCCAGTTTTTTTGTTAGAGCTACAATAGTGTTAGAATCTTGTGATTGTCTGTGACATTTCGGGTCTTTGGGAGTTATATTTTGTACGAGCCGAGCGGCATCGTTATGATGATTCGGATTCCATGTCTTTTATTTCTTTATTTGTCATATTTCTAATTAAGTTTTATCCGCTAATTAGGCTTACCTCGTCATAGAGACTATGTGCCGTCACGATACCTTTGGAGGGTAAATTGGGTCGTGACATTGCTGCACTGCTCTTTCTTTGACAATGGCATTCTGGAAGTTTGAACTGCATGCACCATGGACGGATGACAATTCCTCAGCAGGAACCTTAAGAATCTCTCTCAACATAGTAGAATCTGTTACGATATCCATACCATTCACCAAGGCACAAATATGATCAGTTTCAACTGTGAAGAGGTCGGCGTAAAAACTCTGTACCTCTTCCTCATACACTTTTGGCATATCCACAATGAACAAATATGCCCAATGCTGAAACTTACATATTTTGACCAATTGTTGCATACCAGCCATCTCCAAAATCTCAGGGGAAAATGTGCGGCCCCATAACACTTTTTGGTATCTCATCCTTTCCTTTCCAGAAATTCCACCAATTTTTGTCTTTTTGGAGGAATCGGGTTCCTCATCATCAACCAACTTTCTTTTTAGTGACCTCCCACTGGACTGAACCTTTTTAACAGACTTCACTTGCGTATTCTCATCAGACACTTCCACTTCTACATCCTTCAACTTGTCACTAACTTTCACTGGTTTTACACTAGAACTCTTCACCAACTTTTCACTAGGGGTAGCATCAACACTCTTAGAAGGACTCTCAACACTTGGAGAAGTGTGCTTGTTAGATTGAGAGATAGAGTGTGCTTCTACCTCAAGTGCCTCTTGGTTAAGGAACTTGGTTCCTCTTCAGCTTCCTCATCGACTGCAACTACAGGAATATCCTTATCTACCACAACCTGTACATCCTTGACTAATCTCTTCTTCCTTCGAATCCTCTGGCTTTTCTTGAGAGCAGACTCGAGAGCCTCCTTTTTCTGCAATCGGGTAGTGGGTCGCTTGGGAGATGGCTCTGGAGTTTCCACTGGCTTCCTTACCCTGATATATCTACTTAGCACCACAACATCTAAGTCCTCTTCATCACTATACTTCATCTCAGGTACTACCATATTCAGAGGTTCAGCGTCAAAGTGAGGAGAAGAAGCAGGGTCAAAACTGACCTGGGATGATGATTCCTGACCTGGATCCTCAGGAGAGAGAACGGTCCATCATGTAGAGTCCTAGTAGTATCTTCCTATGCCGGATGTTCAAAAGGAATAAGTGCTCCTTCCTCTATTATGGGTTGAGTCTCTTCCCCTTGAGACTCAGGCTTTCCTGAATCGTCCTCGACAAACACCCCCTCAACAGCAATGGAGAGAGTATTCTCTATAGCCTCCCTATCTTGAGGTTCCATGGAAATGGTAACAGGGAAAGTAGAGATACCTATAGAATCGCAACCTGTTACAGTTGCCTCAGTTATTTCTGGACTAATCGTTGGAGTGACATTCAAAGGTACTTCCACTGTAGAAGATGAATTTCCCTAATTTTCCTTCGAAACCAAACCTTCCTGATTACCCTACTCAGTTTGATTTTTCGGTGAAGATGGACGAACACTGACATTCTCAGGCTTGTTTGACTCTTCGAAACTTGGATGAGGACCAGAATCTAAATGAGTAGAAAGAGGAGTGGATTGTGGATGAGACTCTGGTCTAGGGTTAGGATTAGAGACGGTGGTGGGAGAGGAAATGATTGACGGGGTTTTGGAAGGTGAGGACTCAGTAGGTTTACCATCAAATGTATTAGGGGTTTGATTTTCAGACATGGTGAGGGTTTACTGAGAGAGATTTTGAGAGTTGGGAGGAGAGAAGACAAAAGAAGGTTTGAATTTTGGAAGTAAAGGGTGATGATGGAGATGGAAGTATTTATGAGAAAGAGAGGGACCGGTTCTGAAACAGTGGCAAGTATATGGGGAGATGGGTCGTTCAGAGACAGGTGAAACGATTTGAATGAAAAGACGTGACATAAGGAAACTGAAAAGCTGATGATGTAGCATTGTTTTGTTCATTTTAAATTGAGTATGAGATAACAAGAGACTACTAACCTGTGTCACGAGAACCAGGTTCCCTGACAAGCTTGCAAATGAGCTTTAACCCCTTTTACCGCTTATGCACTACCTCAGCTACTTCTGTAATCATCATGCGTGTCTACCTGTAATGGTATAGAGGTGAGTTAGACTTGGCCAGAAAACACTTTAGCTAGTTTTACCTGTATGTGACATTCATAACCATATGTTGGGAACCAGGTCCTCAGTTGGGCTTTATCAACCCCAGTTCCAGATGGTTTCTCTCAAAGTATTCTCTGTTCAAGGCTTTGGCAAATATGTCTGCAAATTGATCTTCAGTGCTGCAAAACTTCATACAAATAAGGCCCTTTTCAACATTGTCTCTGAGGAAGTGATGTCGCACATCAATGTGCTTGTTCCTCTTGTGTTGGACTGGATTTTTGGCCATGTTGAGTGCACTTGTATTATCACATAAGAGAGGTACGCAATCAGTGTACACTCTAAAGTCTTCCAGCTATTGTTTGATCCATAGTATTTGAGCACAACAGGAAGCAACTGCAATATATTCTGCTTCAGCTGTTGAGAGTGCCACTGAATTTTGCTTCCTTGTACCCCATGAGATAAGGCAGGAACCCAGAAAGTGTGCCATTCCAGACGTGCTTTTCCTATCCGCCAGATAACCTGCATAATCAACATCAACATACCCAATAAGATTAAAGTTATCACCTGAAGGGTAGTAGAGAACCAGATCCCGTGTCCCTTTAAGATATCTCAAAATTCTTTTAGCAGCCTTCAGGTGAGATTCTTTTGGATTTGACTGGAACCTTGCACACAGACCCACACTGAATACAATATCTGGTTTGCTTGTAGTGAGATACAAAAGTGATCCAATGATTCCTCTATACATGGTTTGATTGATAGGAGAACCGGGTGCATCCAGAAACTAGACGTGTAGTAGTGGCAATGAGAGTGTCACTAACTTTTGATGCTTCCATGTCAAACCTTTTCAGAAGCTCCTTGATGTAATTTTGCTGACTTATAAATGTTCCCTTTATGGACTGATTCACTTGGGATAAGAAGAATTCAACTCTCCCATCATGCTCATCTCAAACTCACTTCCCATGAGTTTTACAAACTCTTCACAAAGAGAATCAACTGTTGCCCCAAAAATGATGTCATCGACATATACCTGAACAATGAGAAGGTTCATCCCTCGTTTCTTTAGAAAATAGGGTGTTGTCAATTTTTCCTCTTGCAAAGCCATTTTTCTAAAAAAAACTTTGACAACCTTTCATACCACGCTCGAGGAGCCTGCTTCAACCATATAGTGCCTTGTCCAACTTGAACACATATTCTGGATACTCATGACACTCAAATCCTGGTGGTTGCTTGGCATAGACTTCTTTCTTGAGGAAGCCATTCAGAAATGCACTTTTGATATCCATTTGGAACAGAGTGAATTCCATATGAGATGCAAAGGAAACGAGAATTTTGATAGTCTCCATTCGAGAAACTGGAGCAAATGTCTCATCATAATCAATTTCTTCTTACTAATTGTAGCTTTGAACTACAAGTCTTGCCTTGTTTCTTGTTGTATTCCCAAACTCATCAAACTTGTTCCTGAATACCCACCTAGTCCCTATGATGGTACGGTCTGTAGGTCTGGGAACCAAGTGCCATACTTTTTTTCTCTCGAATTGATGCAGCTCATCTTGCATAGCTGTGATCCAGTCTGCATCTTTCAGATCTTCCTTGATATTTTTGGGTTCTATTAGGGAGAGAAATGCTGAAAAGGCAAGTGAATTTCTAGCTTTTGATCTGGTTTGAACTCCTGAATCCAGAGGGGTGATTATGTTGTCAATATGATGTGAACTCTTTTGCTTCCAATTTGGAACTTGAATCTTATTTGTAGAGATCTGGGCATGCCTGACTGAGTTTCTTGGATGCTTCTGTCTACATCCAGTGGAGTACCTTGAACTGCATCAACCACTCTATTTTCAGCTTTTGTTGTTGTGATTGTAGAACCAGGTTCTTCTTCAACAGATGAGGAAGTGGTTGTATTTTCTTCACTGAACTCTTTGACATAGCTCATCATGTCTGCCTTCCCATTTTCCATATCAATAACTTCACTTAGAACCAATAAGGGTACTCTATCTTGATCATCATTCTTTCCCTTTTCATAGGAGAGATGAGACTCATCAAAGATCACATGTACACTCTCCTCAACACACTGGGTTCGTTTGTTGTATACCTTGTAAACTTTACTCTGAGATGAGTAACCTAGGAAGATTCCTTCATCACTCTTGGCATCAAATTTTTCGAGCTGATCCTTTCCATTGTTGAGAACATAACATTTATAGCCAAATTTCCTCAAGTGAGTCAACTTGGGCTTCCTTCCATTCAACAACTCATAGGGTGTTTTGTTCAAAAGGGACCTGATCATGTACCTATTCACCAAGTAGCAAGCAGTGTTTATAGTTTCTGCCCAGAAATTCTTTGCAATCCCACTATCAATCAACATTGTTCGTGCCATATCTTCATGAGTACCGTTCTTCCTTTCGATAACTCCATTTTGATGTTGTGTTCTTGGGGTTGAGAAGTTGTAGGTAATGCCATTTTTATTACAGAATTCATCGAATTTTGCATTATCAAATTCTGTCCCATGATCTAATCTAATGCGAGCCATTTTTGATCCCATCTTTACTTGAATATTCTTCACAAAGGCCACAAATAGTTGAAAGGTTTCATCCTTGGTTCTGAGGAACAAAGTCCAAGTGAACCTGGAGTAGTCATCCACTATCGTGAAGATGTATCTTTTTCCTCCCCTGCTTGGCACCCTCATTCGTCCACATAGATCCACATGAAGAAGATCAAGTGGTTTTGAGGTGTTGACATCCTTTTTGGGATTGAATGAAGATTTAACATAGGCATCACACACTTTGTGCTCTTTGAAACTTGACTTGGGAAGACCACGAACCAGGTCCTTCTGAACCAGCTTATTCAGTAGAGAGAAACTTACATGCCCGAGCCTTCTGTGCCATAGTTTAGATCATCAAATTCTCTCAAACAGCTCATATCACCACTTTACAGAGACTCAAAATCCGCAACATAAATATTTTTGTATCTTTTAGCCACAAGCACCACTTCACCAGTTACTAGGTTGGTGACTGTGCGTATCTTGGACAAGAATTCCACCCCTTTTACCTTGTCACATATTTGGGAGACACTCAAGAGACTGTACTTGAGGCCATTGGCATAGTACACGTTCTCAATTGAGTGAGTGAGTGACTTCCCAATCCTTCCAACTCCCAGAATGTATCCCTTTTTCCTATTTCCAAAGGATACACTCCCTCCTTGCAGGGGCTTTCAAAGAATGAAAATCCATTGTATTTCCAGTCATGTGCTTTGAATAGCAACTGTCCATGTACACTGTTGGATGCTTCCTTTCACTTCTCCCTGCACAAGAAAATCAAGGGTTAGTTTTATGAACCCAAACATGTTTGGGTCCCTTGTAATGAGTAAATGTATGAATGAGTGCTCTTTTAGTCCATGCAGGTAACATGTGTTTTCTATGAGAGGTTCCAAGTCCTCTAGAAGTAGTTGCTCTATCAGCAAATATCTTATTTTTCTGAAGAGACTGAACCCTGGCCTTGCAGTTTTCCTTGAAATGCCCATTGTTACCATAATGGGTACACATCCAATTGTTGGGTACAGTAACATACTTGTTATGAGGGTTGTAGGGAGTCTTCTCCCTTTGATACCCAATTCCCTGCTTGTTTCCCCCATTGTTAACATACATGGAAGTAATAGCATCAGAGGACCATGTCCACTTAAGAGATTTTTCAAGATCACTCTTCACTCTTCCTAATTCCGCCTGAAGCTGTCTATTTTCCTCAAGTTCAACACACAAACTAGTCTTTACCAAATTCAACTCATTCTCAAGCTTAATGTGTGCCTCACTCGCAACTTCTTTTTCTTTTTCATAATTTACAAGCCTACTTTCCATTTTAAGTTCCTCAATTGTTTCCTTCAAGTATACTACCACCACTACAAGGTCATCACTTTCTTGCTCAACGACAACAACTCTCTCAATTAAAACTTCCTTTTCTTTACTAACACATTCAATGGTTTTTTTAAAGTCAACTACTACCACCATTAGATCATCTCTTTCATGTTCTATGCTTGTGATTTTCTCAGCTAAGGCATCCTTTTCATTTTTCAGATTATCTATTGTTTCTTTCAAATCAACTACAACAACTACCAGATCATCTCTGGTCTGTTCAGCATCTCCTAGTTCCATAGTTAGAGCATACTTATCATTTGTAAGACTATGGTATGCATCAGTTAATAAATTTGCTAATGACATGAGTTATTTAGGAGAGTAGGATTTTAGATTTCTCTGAACATCCAAAAAATTTACCTCATCACTGTCGTCATCTTCATCGTTATCTGATTGAGCCATCTAAGCAAAGATTGAGTCCTACTCAGTTGTTTCACTTTCCACTGTCATCATTGAACTATCACCACCATCATTTTCTTCTTCAGACTCACTGGAAGAGTCTCGCCATGCTGCAAGAGCTTGCTTCACAACACTGTCAGCGACATTCTTTCTCCTGAAGCGTTTATCAGGAACCGGGTTCCTCTTGGTTGCTTTGTCTGAGTTGTGCTTGAAATGTTCTTGCTTTAGGAGAGGCCAGTCCTTGATGAAGTGTCCTGGCTTCTCACATTTATGACAGAGGTCATAATTCTTTGGCTTGCTAGAACTGCCCCTTTTTGGGATACCTCCATTCCTACAAACCATTTTTTGAAATCTTCTTGTCAAGTATGCCATATCTCTGTCTTCACCACTTGAGTCATTTATTTTTGTCTTAAGAACCATTTTCTTTTCCTTTTTTGGTTCTCTTCGTTCACTGTCCTTCTTCTTCTTCTTCTTCTTCTTCTTCATTTCATAAGTCTTCAAATTTTCAACAAGCTCGTCTATGGTCAGTGTCTGCAAATCCTTCGCCTCAGTAATGGCATTTACTTTACTTTCCCAAGAGCTGGGCAGCACACTGAGGATCTTTCTAACAAGCTTGTTCCTGGGAATGATTTCACCAAGACAGTGCAACTCATTGATGATGGAAGTGAATTGAGTGTGCATATCTTGAATGGATTCATCGTCCTTCATTCTGAAGAGCTCATATTCAGTGATGAGCATGTCGATCTTGGATTGCTTCACCTGTGTGGTTCCCTTGTGAGATATTTGTAATGCTTCCTATATTTCTTTTACAGATTGACAAGCCGATATCTAGTTGTATTCATCAGGACCTATTCCACATACAAGAATTTTCTTAGCGCGAAATTTTTTCTCTATGGCTTTTCGATCAACATCATTGAACTTCTTCCTTGTCTTAGGAACTGTCACAGTTGGATCTCCAACCTTCTTAGTAGGGAAAGGGTCCGTCATAGATAACGTCCCACAACTTGGAGTATTCAGCCATGATGAAGTCGTGCATCCTTGTCTTCCACCACCCATAGTATTAACCATTGAACCTAGTGTCGTGCCCCCCTCTTTCCTCCCCTCTTCGGGTCGGTCAGGGTATTCGACATTATTGGGACAACTCGTTTCCTTTTGGGAAAGGGATAAGGAATTGAAGAGTCGCCACCTAACGATTTTAAGGTGCATTAGGGCACCTACTAAAGGTCATTTATAAACACAGATTAGATAACCAGAGATAGGGTAAGGGCTTGAAATTACTTCAAGGGGAATATGTTAGGCACCTCTTATAGTCCGTAACTGTGGTTCCCGGCCAAACAATCTTTGTGAATTTTAAAATAGTTAGCACATAAGCAAACAAAACATATAGGTAAACAAATAAAGATTTTGGGAAGATTCGCAGTCTAAGCACATATATGTGCTAAAGTTTTAAGAGATTTAAAGCCTAAAATTACATATACAAGGTTTGAAAGATTTATGATCTAAACACACATATGTAAGGGATAGGGGGGTCCTAGGTCGTTTATCCTATATGATCACATCAGTACAATGCCCGGTAGTCACTCCTCAGAAGAGGGGCTACGCGTTGCATTGGCGCACCGGTCATCATATCCATATCTACCCTTCCCCACTCCTTAGCGGTTATTAAAGTGAGTGTTGTTTAACGATCTCTATGCGTGCTGTTACCCGTCCCTTCTCAATGGCCCTGGAGGAATTTAGGACCTCTACCTATAGGCAGTTCTAGACATACCCCTATGGTTGAAAAGAGAAAATACTAGGCGACAAGAAAGAACATATAAGATTGGAACAGATAAAACAGGAAAAACAATTAAGAGGCTCAGATTTACCTCCACCGATAATGCACATAAGCAGCACGTCTCAAACACAAACAAGGGCAGTATTATTAAGCAGGATCCTAAAACATGATGTCTAAGTGAAAATCAGAACACAGAAGATATGCAACTTCAATTTTATAAACACAGAAACAAGACCTAATCAGTTTGCCTATTGAGTTTAAAACCTGTTAACCATTAAGAAGTAAACACAAAGCAACAGTCTTCAAGTTTTTAAAGAGATTAATTACCTAAGGCTTGCCTAGGCATGGGATTGTGCATAATAACTACCAAAATTGTTAAAAAATAGTTCAGAAGTTGTTTTACTTAAAAGCATGCTATTCTAGGTGTTGCAAAATACATGGGTTATCACCAGTATATTTAAAACAGGATGATCAAATATGAGACCGTCTTATGTCCTTTTCATGCATCAGTAGTTTAACTAAGTGTGACTGGGCGAGATCCTAAAGCATGATTTCTAAATGCACAGGAAGTTACATCATAATTTCAGGATGTGCAGGAGCAACATTTTTATGTTGATGATATTATTTAGCGTAGAAGCAGGATTTCTAAGTGATAAATAGGGTCAAATGAGATGCTGAAGCAGTAAACCTAAAACATGATATCTAATGCATGAAATGCTTAAAAGGTATTGGTCCTAAACATGGATTCTAATGCACATATAGGAAATGTAAACCTAAGGCATGGTTTCTACCCCTTGATATTGATAACAAATACAGCTACCCTTCCCTTTTCACTAGCCATCCTCAATATCTGTTTACAAATAATAATTACAGACCAACTGAGTAAATTACATAATAGATAAAGGAAAAGAAGAAGTTAAACTATAGGGAGCCTGAAAAACAGGCCCAGATTCCCAGAACCTCAAGTGCTCAAATGTTTCATAGCCTTTCTCATATCCGGGTGTGTCAGAGTTCCCTAAGGACCTCAAGGGATCTCGGGCAGTGCTCACACCCTGATTTCATAACCATAATTGAGTAAATGCAGTGTGGAAGGGCCAGCCCCAGTGAACCAGAGTTCAGACGGATCTCATAGGAATCCCAAGGCACTCATACACTGGAGGGGCAGAGCCTAAGGACCTAAGAGTAGAGTGAGAGTTCTTGACATAGTTTTGAAAAGGTTTTAATAGGAAAGACAGCGTTTGGAAAAGACTTAGTTGAAACAGTTTTATAAAATAGGAGAATCGTTTAGTAAAAAAACAGTTTGTTGACAAGAGTAGGACAATTAACAAATAGTAGACTAATCATAGCACAAACAAATTCAACACATTCAAATCATGGTCCTTCATACAAGGGTGATGGGAGTTGGGGACACATAGAGCACATAATATAATGGATCATAGAAGTTCTTGTAGGGGGTTTATGGGGATTAAGGGATAGCTAATGGTATCAACACATCATGAATTTCAGAATCAACACAGAATCAGACAACTTAGGATACAAATTGCTTTGCAAAGAAAGGATCATGCTAGAAAATAGGTAAACATGAGATAGAGTAGATCATATTGGGACATACTACAAGGGGGTAACATATTCATAAGCATACTGATCCTAAAGGGGAGTGGGGAATAACATAATATGCTAGGTGAACAATGATGTAGACATGTCAATTACATGTTGAACAACAAAACCATATATAGAAACATATCAGAAACATGATAAACTGAAGCAGTAATAGAAACATGTTGGTTTTGGAACATCAATTGAAATCAGAACATACTAGTAAGGGGATGGTAAACACAAAGTGAAGGATAGGAGAGCACAGTAATTAGCCTTGGCTTGCACCGGCTAATTCAAAACAATAGTAAGTAAGTAACAAAGAAAGAAGGAGAGCAGAAAAGCTTTGAGTATGAGAGAGAGCTATTTGAACTAATGTGTTCATGTGTTGAGAGGTGAAATAGGGGAGTTTATATAGTAGTTCAAGAGTAGGACAAACAAGGTAAAAAGAAATAAGAAGCCAACAATTAAGGAAGTCACAAAATTTAATCGCATAAGGAGTTCATAATAGACTCCTTTAATTAAGGGCAATTGACCCAACGGTAATAATCAGGGATTCAATTAAGCAAGAAGTTCAAATCAAACCAAATAAGGGAGTCAGAATAGATTCCTTTAATTAAGGGCAATTGTTCAAACGATAATAACATGGGTCTAATTAAGGAAAGAATCCCAGTCATACCCTGTAAAGGAATCACTAAGAATCCAACGTTATACATGCAATTAAATAAGGCAGGGATGAATCAGTAAGGTCTTAAACAAGGAAACAAACGAGAATTATGCACATGAACTTTTAACAGAGTGAATCAGTCAATCAAAATTTCCCAGTAATACTGATTTCTGGGAAGAAAGATATCAACTTCCTCAAATAGAGAATGAGCTAAGTAAAATTTCAGAGACACATAGAAATTAATCCGGAAAATTGACTAAGAAACCCTAATAGAGATTAATTAGGGTAAAATAAAAAAGCAATGAATTTGACTAAGAAAAATCGTGTAGGTCAAAGATACAGAGTGAATCAATACAACTAATAACATTGAAAAACTCAGAATCAAAGCAAAAAGCGAAACAATGCCACAAGTAACACGGAAAACCCAGAATCGAAGCAAAAACATAAGAAAAAAATAGAGTTTTAGCATAAATCGACTAGGGTTTAGGCAAACTCAACATAAATCGGTCAAAAGCACACAAGAACAGAAGATTAAACATTCAAAATCAGAAAACTTTTGGAGAAGATGATTTTCAGTAAACCCTAGTTTTAGGAAAATGGAAAATCACTTGAAAAACCAAGAAACTTTCAAGGAAACATGTGAGATAGGTTCGAGTCATCTCAGATTTGTACAGATCTGAGAAGATCGAAGATAGAAATTAGGGTTTTGAGAAAATAGCATAGAGACGAAGACGAAGCTTAGAAATCAATAGGTTTAGGCAAAAGTAAGAAGATCTTACTAGAGATCGAACCAGAATGGCCTAAAACAGGCAAGCAAAAGCCAAAGTCGTAAGTGGACTGACCCTGGTCACTTGAGGACTTTAGAGACAAGTAATACCGGCATAAGAGAGCCATGAGAGGCCTGAGGGTGGTGAGGAATCACCATGGTTGACGACAGATGAGAGGCGGTGAGGTGGGAGTTAGGGTTAGGATTAGAGAGGATTTGGAGAGGAGAGTGAAGTGTGACAGTGGAGAGGGCGAGTGAAAATGAGAGGGTTTGGGGGGGGGGTCGTTTGGGTTTAATTATGGTAAGAGGGATCTGGGCCGTTGATAAAAAATGATCAATGGTCGGGATTTAACAAGAATTTGGGTCGGGTTAGGTAGGGCTTTGGGCTTTGGTTATATTGGGCTAGTGTATCAGGTATTTGGGCTAGCTAGTTTAGGCTAGAATCAAAATGAAAATGGCTATTTGTTAAATACCCCAAATAAATTGATTAAAAATAATTACTAATTATAAAATAATGAATTTCATGCATAGAAATGTTTTTAAAAATGGTTATTTAGTATTTGAAATACAAAAGACTAATTCTGGTAAAAATAATACAAAAATTATACGCATGGGCTACAATTGCAAAGTTATTGCAATTGTAGCCAAAAGGTGCCAATTTGGCTATTTATAGAATAATTGGACTTAGTAAGACCATAAATAGTAAATTAAACCAAAAAATGTTTATGAAATCATTTGTGATGCAATTTTGTAATTATTTATTGGAATAGAATACTGGGAAAATTAATAAAATATGTAAACAATTGTGGAAAAATACCAATTGATGCTAATGCATGATTTTGAAGACATATATGCATTTAGAAATATTTTTTAGGAAAAATTGGGTATCAACAACTGCTCCTCTTTGTCCGGAAAGGATGGAAGAGTTGTCGGCTAAAGATATGATGGCCAATTTTACCGAGAGAAACAGTTAGAGAGATTTAGGTCGCACCCTGGTTTCTGAGCTGCCTACATATCCCTGGTTTCACAGGAATCGGGTCGCATGTAGTTCTGGATTCATCGGCGGAGTATACCGATGAAATCATTGCAAGAACGGACGCAATATCTAGGGATAGGTGAATGACTGGTTCATGAGAGAGGCCATGTTTGATACCGTTGAGGGGAACTGGAGCAAGATCGCTCCTGCTGGGATAGCAGTTGCTTGTCGGGTCACCTACAAATAGAGATAATACAAGCATATATTTGTGCGAAAGTTTAAACATGATGTAGATTCCCGCCGAACCATGAAAGTTGTCTTTGGACGGTTGAGGATGACGTCCTTTGACCATGACGTCCTGGGACATATGTTGATTAATGAGATACGCAGGCCATGAAATGATGTTCTTGGGCCATGAATATGGTGCCTCCGAACTATGACGCCTTTGAATAATGATATGCAAATTTTAAGAGATCCTCAGGCCATGACATGGTGCCTTCCAACTATGAGGATGATGCTGTTAGACTATGACGCCTTTGGACAGGTTGGCAATATTTCAGCCAATGAAATGCAGTAATATGACTTCCACAAGGCAGAGCTTAGTCTTGGGAAATGGAGGGTAGATCTTAGCCCGAAATATAAGCGAGGTAAATAATGCCTGAGAGACAGCGCTTAGTCTCGGTGAAAAGCAAATTGGAGGCAAGCTTAGCCTCATGCAAGTATGGAGACAGAGCTTAGTCTCATGCAGAGATGTGGAAGGCAAAGATTGGCCTTATGCAGAATGAAGCCAGAGATTAGCCTTATGCAAGAGAAGGCAGAGATTAGCCTTATGCAAATGGAGGTAGAGATTAGCCTTGTGCAGATGGAGGTAGAGATTATCCTTGTGCAGATGGAGGTAGAACTTAACCTCATGCAGATAGGAAGGCAGAGATTAGCCTTATGCAAATGGAGGTAGAGCTTAACCTCATGCAGAATACGGAACATGGCTTAGTCCCATGCAAGATGAAGGCAAAGATTAGCCTTATGCAAATGGAGGTAGAGCTTAACCTCATGCAGAATACGGAACATGGCTTAGTCCCATGCAAGATGAAGGCAAAGATTAGCCTTATGCAAATGAAGGCAGATATTAGCCTTTTGAAAAATGAAGGCAGAACTTAGCCTTATCAGAAGATTAAATAGTAAATGACAGTAGAATTTCTTAGCTGGCATCGGGATTTGATATTGTGATTGTTGTGAGCATTGTGACTATAGAGCATTGTTTGTTCGTGCTGATAACAAATGTCGACAAGTGCGATGGTTTCGAGGATTGTGATTTTGAACATGTTCATTCTTTGTTCCTGCATCCAAAGAAAAATCGTGAGTTTTATAGATGGGGGAGGTTGATTTGTGTCGCTGCTGGCTTTACTTGCTTCGCTCTGCTTGGTATGATGATTCAGTTTGCGTCATTGGGGTAGCGTTTGCTAAACAGAGCTATATTTTGAAAATGTGCATGATTTTATAAGGACATAGTAAAAAATATATTTCAAGAAATTTAGATGAACCGGTGACCGTGACATGGTTCAAGACATTGCAACCACTCATGCTACGGAATTTTGAGGGTCCTCCTCAAAATTCTACTCCAGTTGGATGGTTGATGATTCTGACCGTTGTACATGCTGTGATCGACTGAACTTGCTTCGGAATTTTGAGGGTCCTCCTCAAAATTCTGCCCCAGTTTCCAATTGCGGGGAAAATGAGATTTTTATTGAATTATGACTGAACCCATCGGGCTGCCTACGTATCCCCTCTTAAACGAGAATCAGGTCAGGCGTAGTTCAATTTACATTATTGAAGAAAAGCATAGAAAGTTACACATAACATCGTTTGACTGCATCTGAATTGATTGGCTTTGGCCAAACTTCTCCGTCCATTTCTGCAAGTATGAGAGCTCCTCCTGTCAATACTTGGTAAACCATATATAGACCTTTCCAGTTGGGAGAAAATTTCCCTTTGGCTTCGTCTTGATGTGGAAAAATCTTCTTTAACACCAGCTGCCCCAGTGTGAACTGTCTTGGCTTGAATCTCTTGTTGAAGGCTCTGGACATTCTATTCCGACAAAGTTGAACATGATATATTGAATTCATCCTTTCCCCATCTATGAGGGCTAACTGCTCGTAGCAGCCTTTTATCCATTCTGCGTCGCTGAGCTCAGCTTCTTGTATGATTCTTAAGGAAGGGATTTCCACTTCGGCAGGAATATTAACTTCCGTACCATAAACCAGTAAATAAAGAGCTGCCCCAGTTGATGTGCGGACTGTGGTACGGTATCCCAGTAAGGCGAATGATAATTTTTCATGCCACTGTTTGTGCTTTTCTATCATCTTTCTCAATATCTTTTTGATGTTCTTGTTAGCGGCTTCCACAGCTCCATTCATCTGTGGTCTATAAGCTGTGGAATTTTTGTGCTTGATTTTGAAAGTCTCACACATGGATTTCATCAGATCACTGTTGAGATTGGAGCCGTTGTCGGTGATGATTGACTCCGGAATCCCGAATCGACAAATGATACGGTCGCGGACAAAGTCTGCCACAACTTTATTAGTCACTGCTTTGTATGATGCCGCTTCGACCCATTTGGTGAAGTAATCAATAGCTACTAGGATGAACCTATGGCCATTTAAGACTGTGGGCTCGATTGGTCCAATAACGTCCATTCCCCAGGCGACGAACGACAAAGATGAGTTTGTTGCATTGAGCTCATTTGGGGGTACCTTTATCATATCTGTATGTACCTGACATTGATAATATTTCCGGACATATTGGATGTAGTCTGTTTCCATGGTCATCCAGAAGTAACCGGCTCTGAGTGTTTTCTTTGCTAAGACAAAACCATACATGTGTGGTGCCACAGGTTCCAACATATATCTCTTCAACTAGTATAGAGGCTTCCTTTGCATCGACACATCTTAATAATCCCAAGTCAGGAGTCCTTCTGTACAGGTTTCCTCCGTTGAGAAAGAAATTATTGGGAAATCTATGGAGCATGCGTTTCTGAGTGTGATTTGCAAGCTCTGGGTACTCTCCCTTTGAAAAATATTCCCTGATGTCGTGGAACCATGGTCTTCCGTCTGCTTCTTCTTCAACATGGGCACAATATGCCCGCTGGTTATGGATATTCACTGCAATAGGATCAATGAAGTTCTTATCTGGGTGTGGTATCATGGATGATATAGTGGCCAATGCATCGGCAAACTCGTTCTGAACTCTGGGGACGTGCCGAAATTCTGTCTTTGTGAACCTTTTCCTCAATTCTTGCACATGGTGCAGATATGGAAATATCTTGGAATTCTTGGTAGCCAATTCTCCTTGTACTTGGTGTATTAGCAGGTCTGAGTCACCAATTACTAGCAACTCATGGATACTCATGTCAATGGCCAAATTGAGCCCTATGATGCAGGCCTCATATTCTGCCATATTGTTGGTGCAGGGAAATCTGAGTTTGGCAGATACCGGGTAGTGTTGAACTTTTTCCGATATCAGGACGGCTCCAATGCCGACTCCTTTAAAATTGGCTGCTCTGTCGAAGAACATTCTCCACCCGTTATAGGATTCTGCAATGTCTTCCTCTATGAATGACACTTCTTCATCGGGAAAATACATTTTCAAGGGTTCGTATTCTCCTCCCACGGGTTTCTCGGTAAGATGATCTGCCAGTGCTTGCCTCTTGACCGCTTTCTGAGTCACATAGACAATGACAAACTCACTCAGCAGGATTTTCCATTTGGCCAGTTTGCCAGTGGGCATTGGCTTCTGAAAAGATATATTTCAAGGGATCCATCCTTGATATAAGATACGTTGTGTAAGCACAGAAGTAATGCCTCAGATTCTAGGCTACCTAGGTTAGAGCACAACAGGTACGTTCCAATAGCGAATACCGTGCCTCATGTGGAGTGAAATTCTTACTCAGATAATAAATAACATGTTCCTTTCTTCTTGTCTCGTCGTGCTGCCCCAGAACGCAGCCAAAAGCTCCATCTAATACCGCAAGGTATAGTAGCAAGGGTTTACCTGGTTCTGGCGGGACCAAGACTGGTGATGTTGACAAGTATTCCTTGATTCTGTCGAAATTTTTCTGACAATCATCGGTCTAGTCGGTCGCAATATCTTTCTTCAGCATCTTGAAGATTAGTTCACATATAACCGTGGACTGGGCTATGAATCGACTGATGTACTTAAGGCGTCCCAGGAAACTCATCACATCTTTCTTGTTCTTTGGCGGTGGTAATTCTTGGATGGCTTTGACCTTTGATGGATCCAGTTCTATTCCTCGGCGGCTGACAATGAACTTAAGCAATTTCCCTACAGGAACCCCGAACGCACACTTCGCGGGGTTTAATTTCAAGTTGTACTTTCGCAGCCTGTCAAAGAATTTTCTCAAATCTCCTGTATGGTCGGTGGCTCTTTTGGACTTGATGATGACATCATACACATACACCTCAATTCTTTATGTATCATATCATGGAAGATAGTGGTCATAGCTCTCATATAGGTGGCCCCAACATTTTTTAGGCCAAACGACATCATCTTATAACAGTAGACTCCCCACGGCGTGATTAAAGCCGTCTTCTCAGCGTCTTCTTCGTCCATCCAAATCTGGTGGTAACCAGCAAAACAATCCACGAACGATTGAAGTTCATGCTTTGCACAATTATCAATCAAGACGTGTATGTTCGGGAGAGGAAAATCATCCCTCGGACTGGGCCAGTTGAGATCCCGGTAGTCGACACAAACTCTGACCTTTCCATCTTTCTTGGGTATTGGCACGATGTTGGCTAACCATGTCGGATATTCAACTACCCTGAGAACCTTGGCATTGATTTGCTTGGTAACTTCCTCTTTGATTTTCAGACTCATATCAGGCTTGAATTTCTGAGCTTCTCCTTTACCGGCGGACACATTATATTGGTTGGTAATTTGTGAGCCACAATGGATGTACTTAGACCAGTCATGTCATCGTACGACCACACAAATATGTCTTCATATTCTTTCAAGAATTGTGTGTATTCCAATTTCTCTGACTGCGATAGATGAATGCTGATGAGAGTTTCCTTGACAGTTTTTGAATCTTCTAGGTTTACTATCTCGGTTTCGTCCAGATTGGACTTAGGTCTATTTTCAAAATCCTCAACTTCTCTGATAATTTCATTGGGTATGGTATCTTCTTCCTCTGAAGCACTGTCCTTTTGTTGCGTTGTCTCATTGCATGTCATCATCATTGGTTCATCAAGACATGAAATAGTAATGCTGTAAGACAAAATAATGAGAGAAAATGATAATAAATGAATAAAGATTCATTGAATCATAAAAGTGATTTTTGAATGTTTTGGAACATTGGAGATTTTATTGGAAAATGCAAAAAATGGAAATGCAGAAAAGGAAATCATTAGCATAATGAGATAAACAATGCTTGTTCAGCCTTGCTACCCCGGGACTCGTTGGGCCCTGGATGGTCTGACAGTCCAATTCTTGAGGAATGATCCCTTACTCATAACTTGGATGGTAGGGCCTTCCTTCTCCTCCTCCTCAACAATAACACAACAGTCCATGTCACCATCTTCCAAGAATAGATCCTTCAAAGCTGCTAGATTTTCTTCTTCTTCTGACCCCCATATGATATCAGCTTGCCGAAAAGTCTGCTCCAAATGTGGTATAGGCTGTTCCAATGGATAGTAGGGACCGCGCCATGGTGGCAACCAGTCTTTGTACTCCTGCCAAGTGTATTTATATCCATCCCAAAAGTGGTGCCGTGGTGTCTCAACTGTATTGGTTTGGAAATCCCTTGAAGATTTTTCCCGAGTCCTCTGCCAGGATCGTATCCACTCTATTTCAGTATGCTTTCGATCTTACTATCCCACCGTTTGTCTTTATCTACTGCATTGACCCGTTCAATGTGGTGGTAGGTTTCTCCCCCCAGCCTTCTTCCACCTTCACTCACCGGGATGGTCTGGCGACCATAGATAGGATTGCTTCCGTCTCCGTGGATGATCAATTCCTAGTGGTTCCATTCAAATTTCACTACCTGATGCAATGTTGATGCCACAGCTTCAGCGATATGTATCCATGGTCTTCCTAATAACAGATTATAAGATGCCGATATGTCTATCACCTGAAATTCAATTTCGAACCATGTAGGTCCCATCTGCAGACAAAGACTAATTTCACCGATGGTAGACCTCTGAGAATTGTCGAAAGCCTTTACATTCATAGATCTTTCTTTGATCTCGTGCAGTACCTTGCCCAATTTCTTGAGCGTTGTCAACAGACAGATGTTGAGGCTAGATCCACCATCGATCAGAATCCTGGTGATGAAGTAGTCCTCACATTGCACAGTGATGTGTAGTGCTTTGTTGTGACTTAGCCCTTCAGGCGACAGCTCGTCCTCGTGGAAAGTGATCTTGTGACTCTCCAGCACTTGACCTACCATATTGGCCATTTCTCCACTAGTTATGTTATTTGGCACATATGCTTCGTTTCGCACTTTCATCAAAGCATTCCCGTGTGTCTCTAGATTCGACAACAATGATAGAATGGATATCTGGGCTGGAGTTTTGTTCAGCTGATCGATGACTGATTATTCCCTGGACTGCACCTTCCTCCAAAGATCATCTGGGCCTGTCTCAATGACGGGTGGCCTGTTGGAATCATTATTGCTAGACTCTACCAAGTGTTCAGGTGTGTAGACCCTGCCAGTCCTTGTCATCCCCCGTGCAACACCAACTTCTTCTATCTTGACTTTACTTTTCCTTCTTACTTCAGCCGTGTAATCCCAAGATATAGCCTTTTCGTTGAAAGGTGGCGTGGTTGACACTGTCACTGTGATTGGTGATGCTACTTTCACTTCAAATGGAATGGGTGCCTTAGCAGGAGGCATAACTTTAACCTCGAACGACAAATGTGTGTTTGCAGGTGGTGCCGTTTCGAACTTGAATGGGAGTGACACAGCTACCTCGACGTCTCCGGATGAATGAATCTGGACTATGATGGGATTAAGAGTGACTGGTGGCTTCTTTGGTTTCGCCTTCTATGATTAACCCGATCGACCCCTCTGGGTCCCAATCTTCTTCTATCTCTACCATGTTGACACCCCTATGGTCCGGAAGCGGATTGTTGCGAACATTGGGAGCAGATTCTTTTGCCTGGATGACCTTGTTATCGATCATAGGCTGGATCTTATCCTTCAATGAGCGACATTCATCAATTGTATGCCCCTTCATGCCGGAATGGTATGCACAAGTTTTATTTGGGTTGACCCATTGGGATGGATTTTCAAGGGTTACAGCAGGGATAAAAGTGACATAACCAGCAACTTTTAATCTTTCATACAGCTGGTCGATAGGTTCAGCAATGGTAGTGTAATTTTTAGGAGGTCTTCGATCAAAGTTGAGTTTAGGTCTCAGAAAATTTCGGCGAGTAGGGGGCAATTGAAAGTGAGATGGTTGAGAGTTGTAGGTATGATAAACAGGAGCCGATTGGGAATATCTGGGGGAAGTAGGCTGATATGTAGGCGGTGGAGATGGATTATATGTTGATGGAGGTGCTGACTGATAGGTGGGCGAGGGTGCTTGATAGGTGAGTGGGGAAGTTCTGCACACCAACGGGGATTTGGGTCCCTGTGCAACCATTACCGTTCCTGCATCTTTATTCTTGGATATACCACCAGACTCCAAGGCTTTGTTGGTGGCCTGTAAGGCCTCAAAGTTAATGACCATTCCACTCTTGATACCTTATTCAATTCTCTCACCCAGCTTGATGATGTCAGAGAATTTGTGGGTTTCAATCACCATTAACCTCTCATAATACTACGGGTCTTGCGCCCGGACGAAGAATTTGTTCATTTGTTCTTCTTCTAGGGCAGGCCTGATCTTGGTTGCTTCAGATCTCCAATGAGCGGCATATTCACGGAAAGTTTCAGTGGGCTTCTTTTTAAAGTTCTAGATGTAGAACACGGCTGGTGTATTCTCTGTATTGAACCTGAACCGGTCCATGAAGTCTGATGCCATACTTACCCAGTCGGACCGCTTTTTAGGGTTTTGGATGATGTACCAATATAAAGAATCTCCTGTGAGGCTCCTCATGAACAATTTCATGCGAATCTTTTCATCTCTTCCTACTCCAACCAATTTATCACAATAGGTCCTCAGATGGACCCTGGGATCACTTGTACCATCGAACATTTCGAACTTAGGAGGTTTGTAATCCTCCGATAGTTCAACATCGGGCTGTATGCAGAGATCTTCGTAGTTCAACCCTTCGACTCACTTGCTTCCTTCAACGCCCTAAACTCGACTAGTCAGCTTCTTGAGTTCCTCGACCAAATTCTTAATGAGCATATCCTTCTCACTGGATTCAGGTGTGTAAGCAATGTGCTGGGTGGAATGAGGTAGAGTCTCCACGTATATGGGGTTGTTCTGATGACCTGGTGTTTGAGCATAGAGGTGGTCACTTGTGGAGTCTTGTGGTTCGGTGATAATTAACGGGGTATTTATTGGAGCGTGGAAAGTGTTGTGCAGGTGCTTTGGTGGGATAATTTGTTTTTTCGGTGGAGTTGTATGATGATGAGTTGTGGGAGGGTTCTGTTTGTTTGGGGTGTTCTGAGGAGGTATGGGATTTTGAATGACATCTGGGACACTGAGTGAAAAGGATAAATTTTTCAAGTTCCGGACATGCTCAAGCTCCCCTTGGAGTTTCAACAACCTTTCTCGAGTTTTGACATAGCATCATTCTGAACCTGAGTACCTTGATCTGTTCGTTCCACTGGCGTTGTGTTTTCCTGTCTGATGTTGCCCAAATCTTCCATTTTGCCTTTGCCTAGAAGTGGACTAGGAGGAGGAGGAGGTGGAGGGCCCCCAGATCTTGTGTGATATGATGATGATTCCAGAATGCACGAACCAACCTTTGGGGAGGGGAATAATCAAAAGAGAAACAAAAAAATAAAATAAAAAATAGCCAAGTCAGTGAAGATCATGAGAAAATATTACAGTATTTAAACACTTAGTGCGGGAATAAAAGCGTGTCCTAATTTGGGATCCTCGTTGTGCCCGAGGTAGGCCTAGCGACAAGTTGATTTTAGAGAACTTTGATGCAAAATGCCTCATTTCATTAATGTAAAATAGACGAGTCCAAAACGACACTAAAATAATGAGCAGGAAATAAAGTCACTAATGGAACTTGGCCTTATTACATTGGTAAAAGCAATGAAAAGGAAACCTAGACTACTTAGTCCCCGAAGGACCTTCCCCAGGCTTGGTCTTCTTGGTTCTGTCAATCAGGTTCCCCAGGTCGTGCATGACCAACAACAAGTATACTCTTGCTAGATGCCCTCCTTCGTTTCCTTCAGCATTCTGGCAGTCGGCGACCCTTTTCCTTGTCTTTGCTTCTAGCTCCATCAGACCCCGCTCCAAATATTCCAACCTTTCACTATCTTTGATGGCCCTTTCTTTCCATTCATCGATCAGTTCCATATTAGTCTTGTGTTGCTCCAAATGCTCGGCCTTGGACTCACGAAGCCTTTTCTGCAGATTATTGTATTTCACCTGAGCCACAGTCGCTTTGTCTATGACCCTGTTTCTGCTGATGCCTGGCTCAACTATCCCTGCTATGCTGTCTTCCAACCATGATAGGTAGAAGCGTACATGACCTGTGTGGTATCTATCGGGCTCGATGGTGTCCTTTTCTATGATAACCTTGAGATGCCACAGATGCTGAGCTTCACATTTGTACGGGATATCGTCGTCCTGAAAATCTGCCCTGTAATGACTCATTTTGGAGACTCGCGGTATAACTTTCTTTCTACCCGCCTCTCTCATGACCCTGATAGGAAATAGGGATATATTCCCTTTAAACCAATCAACACCAGGAGCGGAGCGTCTCTCGATCTGATGATGAATTCGCTGGTAGGGAACCATTAGAACATCCATTGAACCTGGTCGTCGGTCAAATTATCAAAAAACTGCACCCATTCTGTAGCATTTTCCAGTTGAGAAAACTTATCAGAGATGTAGGTCATCCTCTTAGGGTGGTGGAAGGCTATATGATCATTCCACCCCTTTCGTGGAAATTCCTGATGATATTGGCCTCTCTGGAGATGCTCTAATAACCAAACCTGTAGTAGCAGATTGCAACCCTTAAAGTGTTTTGCCCCCTTCTGGCAGTGGTCCAAAGCTCGGTATATGTCTGCTATGATCATAGGGACAGTGGTATATGTTTTCCCTTCTATCTCTTCCATTAAGGTTTTGGCTACCATAACCAGTCTAGTGTGAATCTGGTCTCCTTTGCTTGGGAACACCATCAAACCCAGGAAGCAAACGACGAAAACGAAAACCTTGCGGTGAATGTGACCTAAGGAAGTAATAGAGAACTCGTCGTGGAAGATACAATATGATTTTCTATGGGTATGTAGGAACCTGTCAGGCACTCTAAACCATCATTCTTCTTTAAACCCATCATTTTCAGGAACCTCCTAGCGGCACGTTTCTCCGGTACCAACAAACCTGGACTGTCCCATGGTAATCCTGCAAAGCCCCCTATCTCCTCCAAGACGGGGGTCATCTCTATGTTTCCAAAACGGAACACAGACCTTTTTCTGTCCCAGAACATAGTGGCTGCTTCGATCAACATGTTGTTTGGTTGAATATCCAGTAAAGAGGGCAAGTTCCCGAGGACCCTCTTCACATGGTCTTTGTCATTGGGTGAGAGGTCTTCCTACCAATCCAACAATAGTGGTGGTATTCTTTGGACCATACCGAACCTGGGGACTTCATGCCTCATTTTCTGCAAAATAGATTGGTTAGACCCTTACCCCTGCCAGACTCGACTATTTATACACTTATTATTAGCATGTAAGCATTTAGTTCTCCAAATAAATGCACAGAACGTGACTGCGTCCGTTGGGATTATGAAAAACTCGGTGGACTTTTGGATAAGGCTGTCTTAAAGGGTTATTGTGCGGACGACACGCTAACACGGCTAGATTTGACCATGATGCATGCACAATATAACAGAGTAAGGTTTCTATGAGGATTTAGATTGGTACCCTCAAGCGGACAACTTGAGGGGGAAAGGCACGGAACCGTCGACTGCACTGCTGATCGACTAGTTTTACCGCAAATAAGCCATTAGTGACTTTAGGGGTGGTATAAAATGGAATGGCACAAACACTCATCAAGAGTTGCTATAGGGTTCGAATAGGCACGAGTGGAATATGATGTTGAGCATGATTATGCAACAATAAATGAGCAATAAAAGCATGTCGTCATGTATTTGCACGTTATGAAAGCGGTAAATACAACAGTTATAATTGAAAAAGTAGTTATGAAGAAAAACAAAAAGAAACATGTCAGTTTTGATTCTGAAAGGAATAAATACTTGAAAGAGATAATCAATTAATGGCACATAAAGGGGGGAAAGGGAAAGGTCGCAAGTATTTACAAAGTAAAGACAAGTTCACAAAGCAGTTTGAAATGGTAAAAGCCTTGATCATCCCCAGAAGAGTCGCCATGTTGTCACGCCCCCCTCTTTCCTCCCCTCTTCGGGTCGGTTAGGGTATTCGACATTATTGGGACAACTCGTTTCCTTTTGGGAAAGGGAAAAGGAATTGAAGAGTCGCCACCTAAAGATTTTAAGGTGCGTTAGGAACCTACTAAAGGTCATTTATAAACACAGATTAGATAACCAGAGATAGGGTAAGGGCTTGAAATTACTTCAAGGGGAAGGTGTTAGGCACCCCTTAAAGTCCACAACTGTGGTTCCCGGCCAAACAAGCTTTGTGAATTTTAAAATAGTTAGCACATAAGCAAACAAAACATATAGGTAAATAAATAAAGATTTTGGGAAGATTCACAGTCTAAGTACACATATGTGCTAAAGTTTTAAGAGATTTAAAGCCTAAAAATATGTATACAAGGTTTGAAAGAGTTATGATCTAAACACACATATATAAGGGATAGGGGGGTCCTAGGTTGTTTATCCTATAGGATCACATCAGTACAATACCCGGTAATCACTCCTCAGAAGAGGGGCTACACGTTGCATTAGTGCACTGGTCATCATATCCATATCTACCCTTCCCCACTCCTTAGCGGTTATTAAAGCGAGTGTTGTTTAACGATCTCTATGCATGCTGTTACAAGCACCTTCTTAATGGCCCTGAAGGAATTTAGGACCTCTACCTATAGGCAGTTCTTGACAGACCCCTAAGGTTGAAAGGAGAAAATACTAGGGGACTGGCAAGAACAGATAGGATTTGAACAGATAAAACAGGAAAAAGCAATTAAAAGGTTTAGATTTACCTCCACAGACAATGCACATAAGCAACACGTCTCAAACACAAACAAGGGCAGTACTATTAAGCAGGATCCTAAAACATGATGTCTAAGTGAAAATCAGAACACAAAAGATATGCAAATTAAATTTTATAAACACAGAAGCAGGATCTAATCAGTTTGCCTATTAAGGTTAAAACCTGTTAACCATTAAGCAGTAAACACAAAGCAACAGTCTTCCAGTTTTAAAAGAGATTAATTACATAAGGCTTGCCTAGGCGTGGGATTGTGCATAATAACTACCAGAATTGTTAAAAAATAGTTCAGAAGTTATTTAAAAGCATGTTGTTCTAGGTGTTGCAAAATACAGGGATTATCACCAGTTTATTTAAAACAGGATGATCAAATATGAGACCGTCTTATGTCCTTTTCATGCATCAGTAGTTTAACTATGTGTGACTGGGTGAGATCCTAAAGCATGATTTCTAAATACACAGGAAGTTGCAGCATAATTTCAGGATGTGCAGGAGCAACATTTTTATGTTGATGCTATTATTTAGCCTAGAAGCAGGATTTCTAAGTGATAAATAGGGTCAAAGGAGATGCTGAAGCAGTAAACCTAAAACATGATATCTAATGCATGGCATGCTTAGAATGTATTGGTCCTAAACATGGATTCTAATGCACATATAGGAAATGTAAACCTAAGGCATGGTTTCTACCCCTTGATATTGATAACATATATAGCTACCCTTCCCTTTTCACTAGCCATCCTCAATATATCTGTTTACAAATAATTATTACAGACCAGCTGAGTAAATTACATAAATAGATAAAGGAAAAGAAGAAGTTAAACGATAGGGAGCCTGAAAAACAGGCCCAGATTCCCAGAACCTCAAGTGCTCAAATGTTTCATAGCCTTTCTCATATTCGGGTGTGTCAGAGTTCCCTAAGGACCTCAAGGGATCCCGAGCAGTGCTCACACCCCGATTTCATAACCATAATTGAGTAAATGCAGTGTGGAAGGGCCAGCCCCAGTGCACCAGAGTTCAGAGGGATCATATAGGAATCCCAAGGACACTGGAGGGGCAGAGCCTAAGGACCTAAGAGTAGAGTGAGAGTGCTTGACATAGTTTTTGAAAAGGTTTTAATTAGAAAGGCAGCGTTTGGAAAAGACTTAGTTGAAATAGTTTTATAAAATAAGAGAGCCGTTTAGTAAAAAAATAGTTTGTTGACAAGAGTAGGAAAATTAAAAAACAGTATACTAATCATAGCACAAACAAATTCAGCACATTCAAATCACGGTCCTTCATACAAGGGTGATGGGAATTGGGGACACATAGAGCACATAGTATACAAGATCATAGAAGTTCTTGTAGGGGGTTTATGGGGATTAGGGGATAGCTAATGGTATCAACACAACATGAATCTTAGAATCAACACAGAATCAGACTGTCACGACCCGTTTTGCCTTCCGAAAGGAATCGTGACGACACCCAGTCTCTACGACTAGGTAAGCCTAAAATTTGCGAAAAATAATATAATCAATAAAATAAAGACAGAAAAGAACTCAAGTAGATATAACATAGTTGCTCAGCATGTACACTTTCACTTCCCAAAACCCGAAATGTCACGATAGTCACAAGCTCTGTACTAAATGTAGCTCTATACAATGAAATAGTGGAAAAATACAAAAGTCCTCTATTCCTATACTAGAGTAGAAGGGGACTCGTGGGATTCTGCAAACGCGACAGAATTACCTCAAAGTCTCCTGGCAGCTGCTAGAACGACTCATAGCCACGATACTGGATGCTGGTACTTGGATCTGCACATGGGGAAAACATGCGCAGGAAAGGGAGTGACTACTCCACATTCGGTACTCCGTAAGTGCCAAGCCTAACCCCAATCAAGTAGTGTCGAGGTCAGGTTGAGGCTCTAATGAGTTTTTAAAACAAGTAAATATACAATTTAAAATAGTGAAATATAGATAAGCAATGATAAATAGGATTAATGGAAACTGGAAGAATTAATAACAGAAAGAGAGCCCTCGGCTCAGCACAACATATATCTCAACAATAAATGTGCAATGCAGTACACGGGGAAAGCTCCCGGATCTCAGCCCGTAGTCCAAATTTAAATATGCTATGCAGTACAGGGGGAAAGCTCCTGGATCTCCGTCCGTAGTCCCAATTTAAATATGCATTTTAGTACAGGGGGGAAGCTCCCGGATATCGGTCCATAGTCCCGATTTAAATAGGCAAAGCAGAAGTATGTCGGATACAGTTTAATTAAACAGTCCAGGAAAACAACAGGCAAGAATAGAGTAAAGCTACCTAAGCATGGTGCAACTAGTAGCAAATAAGAGGAAAACAAGTAAGGACAGGTAGACATGCTTATTCTTAAGCTAACTACTCAGTTAAGACAGGAAACAGTAATATAGGGACGAAACCGAGTGATTTCATGGAAGTAAAAATAGGATTTTAGCAATAATGACCCGTGTACGCACTCGTCACTCCACATACACGGCATCCACGTAACAAAATCAGTATAAAAATACCTAAGGGGAAGTCCCCAACACAGAATTAGGCAAGCCACTTACCTTGACTACGCTAATCAACTCAATACCACACTCTTGCATGAGTGTCCGACTCTGGGTGGCCCAAATCTATTCAAATCGATTGCATAATGTAAATATCACTTCAAGGGAACAAAATAGCTAATTATTACTAAGCAAAAAAGTCCCGGGGCCCACGTCTCGGAATCGGGTAAAATTTGTATTTCCCAAACACCCATTCGTTCATGAACCTATTCGAACAAGAATCAACAAAATCCGATGTCCAAATCTCCCTAAATCTTCAGATTACTACTTGGGGAAATTTCATCCCAATTTCATGGTTTTTCATCCAATTTCATTGATTGGATGGAGGAAATTGATAGAGATTATTGATATACAAATGGATTAAGGTTAGAAAACGTTACCTATGATTCTCCTCTTCAAATCCCACTGAAAATCGCCAAGTTCCGAGCTCACAATCGATTTTGGAGTTATGAATTTCAAACCCTCGGATTTTGGTATAACAACCCATATGTTTCACACCTACAACACTGGGATCGCACTTGCAGAAACACAATCGCAGGTGCGGAAACTCATTAAAAGACCTGGGGTCGCACCTGCGGTAGCTGGGTCGCAGGTGCTGCTCTGCACCTGCGGATACTCTTCCACGCTTGCGAGTCGGGCCAGCCTAAGCTACGTCCGCACCTGCGTGCACCTCTTTTGCACCTGCGGAACTACCATCACAGGTGCGAGACACCAGAACTAGAATGGTTCAACTTCTCTTAAAGTCCCAAATTCACTCGTTGGGCATCCGAAACAACCCCGAGGCCCCCGGGACCTCAACCAAACCTACCAACTGACCCTAATAGCTTGTTCAAACTTGGTCGAGCCTTAAAAAAACATCTCATAACATCAAAATCATCAATTATGCATAGATTCAAGCATAAGAACTTATGAAATTTCTAGAACCCACATCCGATGCTGGAACACGTCAAAACTCATCCGAATGACCTCAAATTTTGCACACAGGTCACAAATGGTATTACTGACCTGCTGTTGCTTTCGGAATCCCATTCCGAGTCCGATATCAAAATTTCACCTATCGGCCGAAATCGTCGAATTTCTAGCTTTCGCCAATTCAAGCCTAAATCCACAACCGACCTCGAAAACACATTCCGAACACGCTCCTAACCCCGAAATCGCCCAACGGAGCTAACAGAGTTGACGGAATTCCATTCTAGATCTGTCTTCACATAGCTCTAGCTACAGCCAGATTTCTAAAGCTAAATTCCACATGTATGGACTATGTATCCAAAATCACCCCGGATTTCATCACTCAACACTCCGACAAGTTCCAATAACATAAATAGACATGGGAGAAACAGTTAATAGGGTATCGGGGTGCTAATTCTCAAAATGACTGACCTGGTTGTTACATCCCCCCCTCTTAAGAAAATCGTTCGTCCTCGAACGAGTATAGAAACATACCTGAAGATGTGAAAAGATGAGGGTACTGACTCCGTATATCCTGCTCGGTCTCCCAAGTTGCCTCCTCGACTGGCTGACCCCTCCACTGAACTGTAACTGAGGCAGTATTCTTCGATCTGAGCTTCCTGACCTGCCTGTCCAATATAGCCACAGGCTCCTCAACATATGATAGATCCTTGTCCATTTGGACTGAGCTGAAATCCAAAACATGAGTCGGGTCTCTGTGATACTTCCGGAGCATGGAGGCGTGGAACACCGGATGAACCCTTGCTAGGCTGGGAGGCAGGGCTAGCTCATAAGCAACCTCCCCGACACATCGCAACACCTCAAAAGGGCCAACAAAATCTCGGACTCAGCTTGCCTTTCTTCCCAAACCTCATGACGCCCTTCATAGGCGATACCCGAAGCAAAACCCGATCACCCACCATAAATGCCAAGTCACGAACCTTCCGGTCCGCATAGCTCTTCTGCCTAGACTGAGCTGTGCGAAGTCTCTCCTGAATCACCTTCACCTTGTCCAGGGCATCCTGAACCAAGTCTGTACCCAATAATCGGGCCTTGCTCGGCTCAAACCATCCCACGGGAGACCTGCACCGCCTACCATACAAAGCCTCATATGGCGCCATCTGAATGCTGGATTGGTAGCTGTTGTTATAATAAAACTCTGCAACGGGAAAGTATCGATCCCATGACCCTCCAAAATCTATCACATAGGCACGGAGCATAACCTCAAGAATCTGAATCGTGCGCATGGACTGCTTGTCTGTCTGAGGGTGAAAAGCTGTACTCAGCTCTACCCTGGTGCCTAACTCCTGCTGAACGGCTCCCCAGAACCGTGAAGTGAACTGGGTACCTCTGTCTGAAATGATAGATACTGGAATACCGTAGAGGCGAACAATCTCTCTGATATAAATCTCAGCCAACCTCTCAGATGAATATGTAGTCAGCACTGGAATGAAATCGGCTGATTTGGTCAGCCGATCCACAATCACCCAACTAGCATCATGCTTCCTCAAAGTACGAGGAAGTCCGACCACAAAGTCCATGGTGATCCGCTCCCACTTCCACTCTAGAAGCTCAATTTGCTGAGATAACCCTCCCGGTCTCTGATGCTCACATTTGACTTGCTGGCAGTTGAGACACTTGGCTACAAACTCCACTATATCCTTCTTCATCCTTAGCCACCAATAGTGTTGTCTGAGATCTTGGTACATCTTCGCGATGCCCGGATGGATGGAATACCGCGAACTATGGGCCTCCTCAAGAATCAACTCCCGAAGCCCATCCACATTGGGCACATAGATCTGACCCTGCATCCTCATCACACCATCATCTCCTATAGTCACATCCCTGGCATCACCCCGCCGGACTCTATCCTGAAGAACCAAAAGGTGGGGATCATCGTACTGGCGCTCTCTGATACGGTCATAAAGAGAAGATCGAGAAACCACACAATCTGATACCCGGCAAGGCTCAGAAAGATCCAATCTCACGAACTGACTGGCTAAGGACTGAACATCTAAGGCTAGAGGCCTCTCAGCTGCACGAAGGTATGCCAAACTCCCCAAAATCTCCGCCCGGCGACTCAAGGCATCGGCCACCACATTGGCCTTCCCCGGGTGGTATAGTATAGTGATGTCATAGTCCTTTAGCAACTCCAACCACCTACGCTGGCGCAAATTTAGATCCTTCTGCCTAAATATGTACTGCAAACTCCAGTGATTCGTGAACATCTCACAGGGAACACCATATAAATAATGACGCCATATCTTCAAGGCGTGAACAATAGCTGCCAACTCGATATCATAAACAAGGTAGTTTTTCTCATAAACCTTCAACTGTCTGGATGTGTAGGCAATCACCCTACCGTCCCGCATCAATACTGCTCCCAGGCCAATCCTCGAAGCATCACAATAAACTGTATATGACCTGGAACCGGTAGGAAATACCAACATAGGAGCTGTAGTCAGGGCTGTCTTGAGCTTCTGAAAGCTCTCCTCACACTCCTCAGTCTATAAAAAAGATGCACCCTTCTGGGCCAGTCTGGTCATAGGCATTGATATGGATGAAAATCCCTCCACAAAATGGCAATAATACCCAGCCAAACCGAGGAAACTGTGAATCTCAGTGGCTGAGGACGGTCTGGGCCAACTCTGTACCGCCTCCACCTTCTTCGGATCTAACTTGATCCCATCCTAAGACACCACATGGCCTAGGAATTCCATTGAATCAAGCCAAAATTCACACTTAGAAAACTTGGCATACAACTTCTTCTCTCTCAATGTCTGAAGCATGGTCCTCAAGTGCTGATCATGGTCTTCCTGGGACCGAGAATATACCAGAATGTCATCAATGAACACAATGATGAAAGTATCAAGATAAGGCCGAAATATGTTGTGAATCGGGTGCATGAAGGCTGCTGGGGCATTGGTAAGCCCAAATGACATAACAAGGAACTCATAGTGGCCATATCTGGTCCTGAAGGCAGTCTTCGGGATATTCGGCTCCCCAATATTCAAATGATGATAACCCGAACGCAGATCAATTTTGGAAAACACCTAGCACCCTGTAACTGGTCAAATAGATCATCAATGCGAGGCAATGGGTACCTGTTCTTCACTGTCACCTTATTCAGCTGCCGGTAGTCAATACACATACGCATCAAGCCATCCTTTTTCTTCACAAATAATACCTGAGCGGCCTAAGGTGATACACTGGGACTGATGAATCCCTCTCCAAGCAACTCCTGTAACTGCTCCTTCAACTCCTTCAACTCAGGAGGAGCCATGCGATAAGGAGGAATGGAAATGGGCTGAGTGCCCGACAACAACTCAATGCCGAAATCAATGTCTCTATCGGGCGGCATACCCGAAAGATCAGCTGGAAATACATCATGATAGTCCCTGACAACTGGAACTAACTGAACTGTAGGGGTCTCAGCACTAACATCTCTCACATAAGACAAATATGCATCACACCCCTTTTCAACCATCCGCTGAGCCTTAAGAAAAGAAATGACTCGGCGTGGAGTATACTCTAAGGAACCTCTCCACTATAACCTCGGTAATCCTGGCATAGCCAGCGTCACAGTCTTGGCGTGACAATCAAGAATAAAATATTAGGGAGACAACCAATCCATACCCAATATAACATCGAAATCTACCATACTGAGTAGTAATAAATTAGCTCTGGTCTCAAAACCACTGATAGCAATCAAACATGACCGATATACGCGGTCCACAGCAAGAAAATCTCCCACCGGAGTAGAAACATAAACAGGGAAACTCAAAGAATCCCGAGATATCCCCAGATGTGAAGCAAAATAAGAAGACACATAGGAATATGTGGAGCCTGGGTCAAATAATACCGATGCATTCCTATGACAAATGGGAACAATACCTATAATGACTAAATCTGAAGCAATGGCCTCGGACCGGGCCGGAAGAGCATAGTACCTGGCCTGGCTTCCCCCTCTAGGGCTACCTCGACCTTCCCGACCTTCACCTCGAGCTGCCTGAGGTGGTGGGGTAGCAGCTGGGGCTAGAAGAATAGTTGGAGGACCTGGTGGAAGACGTGGGCCTGATAAGTCTGAGGTGGTGCACCCTGATAAGTCTGAGGTGGGGCACCCCTCCTCGCTCTGGGGAAATATCTGATCATATGACGAGGGTCACCACACTCAAAGCAACCCCTCGGAGGATGTGGCGACCGCTGCTGACTCTGATATGGCTTGCTGGACTGGCCAGTGATAACACCTCAGCAGGAGGCACCTGAGATACTGGTGGTGCATAATAAGGCTCCTGAGGTCTAGAAGGAGCTGGAATACCACTGGCTACTGGGAGAACTGAATGAGTGGGGCGACTCACAGAACCCCTATTATAGCGTGCTGCTGGTGCACGGGCTCCTGAAAAATAACCAGTCTCTCGAGACCTCGTGGCCTCTCTCTCCTCGCTGTCCCAGGCTAACATAGTCTCAATCCTCCGGGCAATACTCACGGCCTGCTGGTAAGTAATATCGGTCTCCAGCTCTCTGTCCATGCTGGTCCGAATACTGGGGTGGAGTCCCTCAATAAAGCGTCGAACCCTCTCTCTGACAGTGAAAACCAAGGCTGGGGCATGGTGAGCCTAATCGCTGAAACGGACTGCGTACTCTGACACAGTCATGGTACCCTGGCGTAGCTGCTCAAACTCCACACGCCAAGCATCCCTGAAGCTCTGAGGGATAAACTTAAGTAAGAACATCTCAAAGAATTGAGCCCAAGTAAGTGAAGTTGCCTCGTCCGGGATACTAAGCTCAAAAGCACGCCACCACTGATAAGCTGCTCCCCTCAGCTGGAAAGTAGTGAAAGAAACCCCACTCATCTCCACAATACCCATAGTGCGGAGAATGCGATGACACCCCTCGAGAAAACCCAGGGCGTCATCCGAAGCTAGTCCACTGAACTCAGGTGGGTGGTACTTCTTGTACCTCTCAAGTCGGAGCTGCTTTGCCTCAGTAACAACTATCCTAGTCTCATGCTAGGCTGGAGCTGCTGGGGGCATAGGGATATACTCTGGAACCTGCCCAATATGAAGCCTCTACTCAGGAGTATGGGCTACGGGAGTCTGTGTCCCTCCTCCGACCTGGGATGTAGCTGGAGCTATCGGAAGTAGTCCCGCCTGAGACAGAGTCCTGAAGGCACTCAAGAACTGGGCCAATGTCTCCTGGAGTTCTGGAGTAACAGTAGGGACCTCCTGTGCCCCTCCAGCTGGAGCTGCTGGGGGCTCCTCCGCTCTGCTCTAGCCGATGCTCGGGCTGCACCCCGTGCTCGTCCTCTGCCCCGGTCCCTGACTCTGGTGGCTCTGACTTGGGGCTCGGGTACCTGGTCATCGGTACGTCCGGTATGGGTATGAACCATCTGCAAGCAAGAATAGAATAGAGTTTAAGAATTTGATGACAGTAACTAGCACGATAAGGAATTCCAAAGAATTTGATTGTTCTTAACAATTTCATAGCCGCTCGAAGATATATACAGACGTCTCCGCACCAATCCGCGAGACTCTAATAAACCGGCTTGTGACTTGTGACTCCTATGAACCTAGACGCTCTGATACCAACTTGTCACGGGCCTGTTTTGCCCTCCAAAAGGTATCGTGACGGCACCTAGTCTCTACGGCTAGGTAAGCCTAAAATTTGCGGAAAATAATAGAATCAATAAAATAAAGACAGGAAAGAACTAAAGTAGATATAACATAGCTGCTCAGCATGTACACTTTCACTTCCCAAAACCCGAAATGTCACGATAGTCACAAGCTCTGTACTAAATGTAGCTCTATACAATGAAATAGTGGAAAAATACAAAAGTCCTCTATGCCTATACTAGATTAGAAGGGGACTCGTGGGATTCTGCGGACGTGGAAAAATTACCTCGCGGTCTCCTAACAGCTGCTAGAATGACTCCTAGCCACGATACTGGGTGCTGGTACCTGGATCTGCACATGGGGAAAACATGCGCAGGAAAGGGCGTGAGTACTCCATAGTCGGTACTCCGTAAGTGCCAAGCCTAACCCCAGTCAAGTAGTGACGAGGTCAGGTTGAGGCCCTACTGAGTTTTTAAAACAAGTAAATATACAATTTAAAACAGTGAAATATAGATAAGCAATGATAAACAAGATTAATGAAAACTGGAAGAATTAATAACAGAAAGAGAGCCTTTGGCTCAGCACAACAGATAAATCAATAGTAAATGTGCCATGCAGTACACGGGGAAAGCTCCCGGATCTCAGTCCGTAGTCCCAATTTAAATATGCTATGCAGTACAGGGGAAAGCTCTCGGATCTCCGTCCGTAGTCCCAATTTAAATATGCATTTTAGTACAGGGGGGAAGCTCCCGGATCTTGGTTCGTAGTCCCAATTTAAATATGAAATGCAGTACAGGGGGAAAGCTCCCGGATATCGATCCGTAGTCCCAATTTAAATATGCAAAGCAGAAGTATGTCGGGTACAGTTTAATTAAACAGTCCAGGAAAACAACATGCAAGAATAGAGTAAAACTACCTAAGCATGGTGCAACTAGTAGCAAATAAGAGAAAAACAAGTAAGGACAGGTAGGCATGCTTACTCTTAAGCTAACTACTCAGTTAAGAAAGGAAACAATAATATAGGGATGAAAATGAGTGATTTCATGGAAGTAAAAATAGGATTTTAGCAAAAATGACTCGTGTACGCACTCGTCACTCCACGTACACGGCGTCCACATAACAAAATAAGTATAAAAATACCTAAGGAGAAGTCCCCAACACAGAATTAGGCAAGCCACTTACCTTGACTGTGCTAATCAACTCAATACCACGCTCTTGCCACGAGTGTCCGACTCCGGGTGGCCCAAATCTATTCAAATCGATTGCATAATGTAAATATCAATTCAAGGGAAAAAATAGCTAATTATACGCGAAATTAGGAATTTCGCCCAAAAAGTCCCCCAGGACCACGTCTCGGAATCGGGTAAAATTTGTATTTCCCGAACACCCATTCGCTCATGAACCCACTCGAACAAGTATCAACAAAATCCGACATCTAAATCTCCCTAAATCCTCATATACAAATGGATTAAGGTTAGAAAACGTTACCTATGATTCTCCTATTCAATCCCACTGAAAATCGCCAAGTTCCAAGCTCACAATCGATTTTGGAGTTATGAATTTCAAACCCTCGGATTTTGGAATAACCAGCCCAGATATTCGCACCTGCGACACTGGGATCGCACCTACGGTGAGCACCTGCGGTGAGCACCTGCGGTGAGCACCTGCGAAAAACACAAACGCAGGTGCGGAAACTCATTAAAAGACTTGGGGTCGCACCTGCGGTGGATAGGTCGCAGGTGCTACTCCGCAGCTGCGGATACTTTTGCGCGCCTGTGAGTCAGGCCAGCCTAAGCTACGTCCGCACCTGCATGCACCCCCTTTGCACCTATGTGTCTGCACGTACGGTACTACCATCGCAGGTGCGAGACACCAGAACCAGAATGGTTCAGCTGCTCTTAAAGTCCCAAATTCACCTGTTGGGCATCTGAAACAACCTCGAGGCCCCCGGGACCTCAACCAAAACTACCAACTGACCCTAATACCTTGTTCAAACTAGGTCGAGCCTTCAAAACACATCTGATAACATCAAAATCATCAATTATGCATAGATTCAAGCCTAAGAACTTATGAAAGTACTTGAATCCACATCTGATGCCGAAACACGTCAAAACTCTTCCGAATGACCTCAAATTTTGCACACAGGTCATAAATGGCATTACGGACCTGCTGTCGCTTTCGGAATCCCATTCCAAGTCCGTATCAAAATTTCACCTATCGGCCGAAATCGCCGAATTTCTAGATTTCGCCAATTCAAGCCTAAATCCACAACCGAAAATCACCCAACGGAGCTAAAAGAGTCGATGAAATTCCATTCTAGATCCGTCTTCATACAGCTCTAGCTACGACAAGATTTCTAAAGCTAAATTCCGCATTTATGGACTATGTGTCCAAAATCACCCCGGATTTCATCACTCAACGCTCCGACAAGTTCCAATAACATAAATAGACATGGGAGAAGCGGTTAATAGGGGATCAGGGCGCTAATTCTCAAAACGACCGACCGGGTCATTTCACAGACAACTTAGGATACAAATTGCTTTACAAAGAAAGGTTGATGCTAGAAAATAGGTAAACATGAGATAGAGCAGATCATATTTGGGCATACTACAGGAGGTAACATATTCATAAGCATACTTATCCTAAAGGGGAGTGGGGCATAACATAATATGCTAGGTGAACAATGATGTAGACATGTCAATTACATGCTGAACAACAAAACTATAGATAGAAATAAATCAGAAAAATGATAAACTGAAGTAGTAACAGAAACATGTTGGTTTTGGGACTTGAATTGAAATCAAAACATACCAGTAAGGGGATAGTAAACACAAAGTGAAGGATAGGAGAGCACAATAATTAGCCTTGGCTTGCAGCCGGCTAATTCAGAACAGTAGTAAGTAAGTAACAAAGAAATAAGGAGAGAAGAAAATCTTTGAGTATGAGAGAGAGCTTTTTGAACTAATGTGTTCGTGTGTTGAGAGGTGAAACATGAGAGTTTATATAGTAGTTTAAGAGTAGGACAAACAAGGTAAAAAGAAATTAGAATCCAACAATTAAGGAACTCACATAATTCAATCACATAAGGAGTTCGTAATAGACTCCTTTAATTAAGGGCAATTGAACAAACGGTAATAATCAGGGATTCAATTAAGGCAAGAAGTTCAAATCAAATCAAATAAGGGAGTCAGAATAGACTCCTTTAATTAAGGGCAATTGATCAAACAGCAATAACAGGGGTCTAATTAAGGAAAGAATCCCAATCATACCCTTTAAAGGAATCACTAAGAATCCAACGTTATATAGGCAATTAAATAAGGCAGGGATGAATGTAAGGTCTTAAACAAGGAAACAAACGAGAATTATGCACATGAACTTTTAACAGAGTGAATCAGTCAATCAAAATTTCCCAGTAATACTGATTTCTGGGAAGAAAGATATCAACTTCCTCAAATAGAGAATTAGCTAAGTAAAATTTCAGAGACACATAGAAATTAATCCGGAAAATTGACTCAGAAATCCTAATAGAGATTAATTAGGGTGAATCGAAGCAAAAACATAAGAAAAAAATGGAGTTTTAGCATAAATCGACTAGGGTTTAGGCAAACTCAACATAAATCGGTCAAAAGCACACAAGAATAGAAGATTAAACATTCGAAATCATAAAACCTTTGGAGAAGATGATTTTCAGTAAACCCTAGTTTTAGGAAAATGGAAAATCACTTGAAAAACCAAGAAACTTTCAAGGAAACATGTGAGATAGGTTCGATTCATCTAGATCTGTACAAATCTTAGAAGATCGAAGATAGAAATTAGAGTTTTGAAAAAATAGCATAGAGACGAAGACGAAGCTTAGAAATCAATAGATTTTGGCAAAAGCAAGAAGATCTTACTAGATATCGAACCAGAACGGCCTGAAACAGGAAAACAAAAGCCAAAGTCGTAAGTGGACTAACCCTGTTCCTTGAGGACTTTAGAAACAAGCAATGCCAGGATAAGAGAGCCATGAGAGGCCTGAGGGTGGTGAGGGATCACCATGGTTGACGACAGATGAGAGGCGGCGAGGTGAGAGTTAGGGTTAGGATTAGAGAGGATTTGGGGAGCACAGTCAAGTGTGACGGCGGAGAGGGTGAGTGAAAATAAGAGGGTTTGGGNGAACAACGGTAGGGATTTAACAAGAATTTGGGTCGGGTTAGGTAGGGGTTTGGGCTTGGGTTATATTGGTGTCACGACCCAAACTGGAGGATCATGACTAGCACCCGGGCCATACATGTCGAGCACCAACGTACATTTTATCTAACCTTCTTATTATCTTTAAGGGATAACGAGATCAATATAAATGGTAGATATGGATCATGAACATACATCACAAGGGATGAAAAGATTGCTAAGAAACTACATAAAAGGTACGAGCTACAACGCTGCCATGTAATACTATACAACAAAAATTAGCCAACAAGGCATACCAAACTAAACATGAGTCGACACCTGTCTATGAGCCTCTAAAGGAGCATAAGTAATGCAACATAGCCGGAACAAGGCCCCAACATACCCATAATATCTATAACAAAAATGCATACCAAGACCACGACAAGTCCGAAGAAGGGATCTCGCCTATAACCGCAGAACTGGAAAGCCTATTGTGGTGGGGGAGCTTTGTCTACCTGTCTATCAGGACTTCTAACACGACATGCAGCGTCCACAAATAAAAGGATGTCAGTACGAATAAAGTACTGAGTACGTAAGGCAGGAAAGCATAAATAAGAACAGTAATGTAAAGAGAGGTGTAGGAGATACAACCTGTAGCATCTGAGAGCTTCTAAGAGACATTAACATGAAATGCATGATACATATATACACATAATCTTTTTAAACATCCGCCTCTGTGGGCATCATCATCATCATATCATACCCGGCCTCAAAGAGGACTCGGTAAACCCAACTGATCAGTGGTTGCACAATAGGTTCCATACCCGGCCGGCTATAGCGCGGCTCGGTAGAATAAAATAGATACATATATATAATGCATGCAGGACTCGTTGGAATCATGTTCTGAACATTTCGCAGCGATGTAAGGTCGATATTCTCCGTACACATCATTAGGGCTAACTCTTCATCAAAAATCTTATAAGAATCGGGAAGTATCAACAACATTGATAACATAAGAATAAGAGAAGCAACCTTAACATCAATTGTTCCATAAGAAGGGAAACAATGTAAGTACTGCTAGCTTCTAAGAGTAGAGTATCTTTGGAAGCTTGTTCATTGCATTATGTACAATCAGAGTCGTGCAAAATAAGGAAAGGTATAGCCTCACATACATTTTATATACTTCCCCAACCTCAAGCTACGCAAATTTCACTACTCCTTAATCTACAATAAGAGATTCGAGACTATCGTTATCGTTTAAGCGTCATAATTATTATGTATCGACCACAACCTATTTTACGAGGAAACAGAAAGCACCTACCCTATTTATATGACTTCAAACAAGTCAAAAAAATCATCAAACAGCCCAAACAACATCAATAATAATCATATTGAGCCTCCCAAAACAGTCCACACACAACCTAATCACTTCACACATAAGACGACCCCCGTAGTCGTGTCAAACGACCCGGAAATGTTACAACGAACAACCAGATCACAACCCTACATATATATGGTGTTTATACAAACTCTTCCTCCTCCAAAACTCCACAAAACAGTAGTAAAACACGCAGCCCAACAACAACACAAAACAGTTCGCTACAAGTCAAATAACTCGAACTTACGGATTCCGATCACCGTCCCGTGAGTTCTAACTATTAGGAAACATATTTATCAAGCTTCCTTGATATAATAAACACTTAAATACAGATATTATATGTTTCTTAACTATGAAGTACCTTCCAAAACTATAATTACAAAGAAAAAAGGAGAGGCGGTATAATGACACTTACGTCGTAGGGATCGTTTTGATGTTATTGCTTCTCGATTTCTTTCCCGGAATGATAATCTTCTTTGAAAACCTAGAAAATAGCTTGAGGTTATATTTATGGGTGTTATATGGTCGTTTTATGCTGAATAATGAAGAGAAAGAGGACCTATGGTTTATATATATCAAGTTTGGAAAAGTCAAAGAGGTGCTAGCTTGGCACCCTAGGATTGGTCCATCTTTCGACGCTTATATATTTTTATCCTGAGGTGATATGAACGAACGGTTAAGTGAGTTGGAAACTAAATTCCAAGACCTTAAATTTTGTATATTATATGTCCCAATAAGACCTCATATAGCACATGAAATGTATTTCTCAAAAAGCTCTAGTGATCCACCTACTTGTCACTTATGATGTCTGCGCAATCTCGCGAAACTGCAAGTATCTCCCTACTCCTATGTTGTATCGATGAACGGTTTAATGAATTGGAAACTAGACTCATAGATATTAAATTTGGTTTTTAGATCATCCAATAATTCCAATTATATTGGGAGAAAATCTCAGTTACATTTGACCTAATTTTAAGCACATTATGGGTGTAACTTGTGAAGACCTTTGCCGACTTTTGTTCCACAACTTGCTTGATTCAAAATGTAGAACACAACTATAATACGATAAAAATTAACTCATAGAATAACCTCCTTATCATTTAATGAACCATAGTCCCACCCTAAAGTACATGTTATAACATTCCAAACTCGTCGACTTTCGACGAAACTTATTTTCTTCAATTGGTTTAGCTTCTAAGNTGTTGACTAATGCACTTTTCAATATCTTAAGCAATAACTCTTACGAATTATTTAATATTGTCTTTTCCATCTAGGGAGTTTTTCTATGAATAAATCGAAAGTCTAGAACATTCCCTCCTTTAGGCCTCTTTCTCACACCACGACTTGTGGTCGAACTCCTTTCAATGTCGTAACTATTTCTACCTTCTTTCATGCAGCCTAGAAAATTCTAACATTGAATGTGCGCCAATGCGACTCTTATCTCCTTTTTTATTCTTGTTAGCTTTTAACCTATCTTTATGATTCACTTGGTGAAGATATATTTTACTATGACAAGCTGTCCCTCTGGGCATCTATAGGTGTACTAAAGTTCTTTATCTGGTATTTTGTTGAACTTACGACTATTGCTATATCTTGTTTCATAGCCTCAGTTATCTATGCTTATGGATTTACCACTACTAGGTAGGTCATACTATACCATAACTCTTACTTCGATTTATTATTATGGAGACTGGCCACCCAACTCCAGGTTTTTCTCTCACCGCTTATCATATATGTATAAATCTAAGCCATTTAATGCTTCCTTATTACCGTCCATCTTAATAATGACAGCATAAACTCCTCTCTTACTTTGTAAATTTCATCCATTCATTGTTGATTCACCTTCATATTGATCTATAATCTACATATATCATCACTAGGGCTCACGTCTCATCGGGGAACATCTGGAGTGATTTTCCTGATCCACTTAGGGACGATACTATAATGCAATAACTGTATTTCATAGCATCCCAATGTGATTCGTCTTATGGGGGTATTCTACTCATGTGCAGTTCATGAAATACTTGTTCTCTAAATCATCACTCAATCAAAGGTCTAAACGTCATCCTCTTATCATTTATCACAATTACATCCTTACTTTACTACTATGGTAGCATTCTATATCTTCTAAATGCTCCTAGTTTTAAACTCCTTTTAGTTCACTCATGATATACTGAGATTTTTATAACTGTATGGAAACCATCAGCTCTCTTGTTGTGATGTGTTTAATCCCGAGGAATTACCTATTCTCGTCACCTTCTTACACACCTTTTTTTTATCCTTACTCATGCCTAGGTAAAACCTTGTTGCTCTACCATACTTTAGCTTGCGACCTACGCACATCTACTTATACTACTCATAACCATCCTTTCATCATGTTAGCACCATAGATTTCCTTTCACGTCTTCTCAGTTGTCTTTAAAATTAAACAGTTACTTTTCCTGGTCGTTCTGCCACTTGCTGTATGGATACTTGGCCTATCTTAGTGCCTATGAATACTGGAGTTCCCTGTAACTCATATGATCTCAATTATCAACTTTTGATTGATTATTTTTTCTTCTTCCATTCATTAGCTATGATAGGTTCAACTTTCTTATGGAGTGCATACAACATTATAGTGAGACTGCTGGTACAAGACCATTTCTACTTTAGGTCACTATGCTTATGTTGAAGCCTGCTTCCTTATTTCCTCAGCTAGTCTTTCGTTGCAGTAATTAGGGAAGAACTTCTAACTCTTATAAAGTTGAGACCTTATTACATTGTATATCCCACGGTATCTCTTATGTTCTTACTCGCCTATCATTATCCTTAGTTACTTACCTCCATGCCCTTGTGCTTGTAGGGTTTCTTCTGAATTGAAATTTCAGTTGTCTCCATTGTGGCACTCTCTTTTATTTTCGTAACACTTATATTGTACCTTCTACTACCCCAACTCCTGTATGAATATTTCTAGAGGATTACGATTTTGTATCTAAGAGACTGAATTTCCTATGCTGGGATTCACTATGTTTATCTTGCATGATCTACTAATTTGCCTATATCCTCCTATCTATCCATAGATAGGCTTTTCCTGAATCAACTACTGACTACCCATTGGTCACTCTCATATCTTTATTTTATGTAACGCCTCTTAGGTTATGTCCTTTGTCTTAACTTACCTCTGGTACGGGATCCTTGTGTATCAAGTTTTCATTCCCACTTATATATCAATATCATCGAGTGCGATACCCTTATTGATTCTCCCCAACATCATGCTTGCATAATGTTCTGGAGTTATATTATATCTGTAAGATATAAATAAATGCAATCTTATTCCTTTCACCTTTTTACCACATTCTTCCTTTACCATTCAATATTTATCTCTTCATCTTTGGCATTTTGTTTCTACATCTTCACAGACATTACTCGCCTTGCGGTAACCCTTCTACACCAGATATAGTTGAATTTCGTACACACAAGGATGACACATGGTATAACTGGCACATTTAGTCCCTTAAGCTTAACTCTGCTCATAGTGCTTCCTTTAGGGAAGCGTCTTCGTGGATGACCTTTAAAGGTTATTCTTCTATTTTTCATTCTATTATTTTCGAAACACTATCTTTGAAACAATGTCGACTATTACCAATTCCTTTGATCCCTAATTCATGTTCGATTTTTTTCTTGTTTACTATCCCATACTAATTTCTATTACTTGGGGGGTCTAACTTTTCCTTATGTAATCACGTGTGAGTCACCAACTCATTTCTCGAAATGAGGGTATGGCTTTATGGCTTACACTTTTGTATTGTCTCAAGGCCTGTCTCCTCTCATTTTTTTTCCTTCACTTGACTATAGACTTTATCATTATACCATATTCTGATTTACCGCTATCACTCATTTATCACCTCTTACACATAATGTTTCATTTACTCTCTTCTTATTCTCATGCAAATATCTCTGTCTATCGCCCTATTATAAAGACTTCAACATGACGTCCTTTCACATTTAGCTTCCCCTGCTTCATATCACTGGCTCTTCGGGACGCCTAACATTCTTCTTCTTTTTTTATTACTAGTGGCTGGAGTCATATTAAGGCAAATATTTATCCTTCTAGGATCCTAGTGCCTATCTTCTGAAATTTCTGAATATTCTAGTATTCATATCTGACTGCTCTATTCTAGAGTGACCATATGGCTATCTCCAAATGAGACTATTACCATGTTCTGCACTACCCTTCAAAAATGTTAAATAATGATAACAATCTATCCACAATTTTTGGTTACTCTAATCCTAGATGGATCCTGATATCCTATCCCTCTCTTAAATTATTTTAGTTAGCTCCCATAAGGCATAATTGAGATTGGTATGGACAATTGTAGATATATCTGTTACCGTTGAAAGTAACTAAAAATGCTTATATTTCTCTGCCAGAATTATAAATACTGATAATCTTTATTAACTAGGTACCTCGTACCATTCTCTATCTTGCTTCTTTTACTTGCTAAAACTCGTATCTACCTTCTGATTCTCTTATTTCTTTTTACCATATGGGTAGATAGATATTCTTTCCTTAGAGCTCCTTATAAGAAACTAACACATCTTAGTACACACATGATCTGCTGAAGCCCTAACATTTACTCATCATAAGCATGATGCAAAAGTGAGTTCCTCTGACTCAACTCTTCCACAACCACGTTGCAATCTCTTACCATCCATCTTTCTAGATGTATAAGATAGAATTGAGGAAATTGAGTTCTTATGATTGAGCTCTACCACACAATCTAGAGTAAGAAGAAAGAGTAACAGTCCTAAATGCCCTGTAGCCTCTTGCTTATAAGTGTGGTTCACAACACACCCATAAACAAGACTCTACTAGACACGACTCATAGATAACCCCTAGGACAAACCTGCTCTGATACCTTGTTTGTCACGACCCAAACTGGAGGATCATGACTAGCACCCGGGCCATACTTGCCGAGCACCAACGTACATTTTATCTAACCTTCTTATTATATTGAAGGGATAACGAGATCAATATAAATGGTAGACATGGATCATGAACATAAATCACATGGGATGACAAGATTGCTAAGAAACTACATAAAAGGTACGAGCTACAACGCTGCCATGAAAGACTATACAACAAAAATTAGCCAACAAGGCATACCAAACTTTACATGAGTCGACACCTGTCTATGAGCCTCTAAAGGAGCATAAGTAATGCAACATAGCCGGAACAGGGCCCCGACATACCCATAATATCTATAACAAAAATGCATACCAAGACCACGGCAAGTCCGGAGAAGGGATCTCGCCTATAACCGCTGAACTGGAAAGCCTATTGTGGTGGGGGAGCTTTGTCTACCTGTCTATCAGGACCTGCAGCACGACATGCAACGTCCACAAATAAAAGGATGTCATTACGAATAAAGTACTGAGTACGTAAGGCAGGAAAGCATAAATAAGAACAATAATGTAAAGAGAGATGTAGAAGATACAACCTATAACATCTGAGTGCTTTTAAGAGACATTAACATGAAATGCATGATACACATATACATATAATCTTTTTAAACATCCGCCTCTGTGTGCCTCATCATCATCATAGAACATTCGCCTCTGTGGGCATCATCATCATCATAGAACATTCGCCTCTATGGGCATCATAATCATCATATCATACCCGGCCTCAAAGAGGACTCGGTAAACCCAATTGATCAATGGTTGCACAATAGGTTCCATACCCGGCCGACTATAGCGCGGCTCGGTAGAGTAAAATAGATACATATATATAATGCATGCAGGACTCATTGGAATCATGTTCTGAACATTTCGGAGCGACGTAAGGTCGATATTCTCCGTACACATCATTAGGGCTAACTCTTCATCGAGAATCTTATAAGAATCAGGAAGTACCAACAACATTGATAACATAAGAATAAGAGAAGCAACCTTAACATCAATTTTTCCATAAGAAGGGAAACAATGTAAGTACTGCTAGCTTCTAAGAGTAGAGTATCTTTGGAAGCTCGTTCATTGCATTATGTACAATCGGAGTCGTGCAAAAGAAGGAAAGGGATAGACTCACATACCTTGTATATACTGCCCCAACCTCAAGCTATGCAAATGTCACAACTCCTTAATCTACAATAAGAGAAACGACACTATCGTTATCGTTTAAGCGTCATAACTATTATGTATCGACCACAACCTATTTTACGATGAAAGGAACAACACCTACCCTATTTATATGACTTCAAACAAGTCAAAAAAATCACCAAACATCCTAAACAACATCAATAATAATCATATTGAGCCTCCCAAAATAGTCTACACATAACCTAATCACTTCACACATAAGACGACCACCGTAGTCGTGTCAAATGACCCGGAAATGTTACAACGAACGACCAGATCACAACCCTACATATATATGGTGTTTCTCCACACTATTCCTCCTCCAAAACTCCACAAAACAGTAGTAAAACACGCAGCCCAACAACAACACAAAACAGTTCGCTACAAGTCAAATAACTCGAACTCACGGATTCCGATCACCGTCCCGTGAGTTCTAACTATTAGGAAACATATTTATCAACCTTCCTTGATATTTAAACACTTAAATACAGATATTATACGTTTCTTAACTATGAAGTACCTTCCAAAACTCTAATTACAAAGAAAAAGGAGAGGCGGTATAATGACACTTACGTCGTAGGGATCGTTTTGATGTTATTGCTTCTCGATTTCTTGCCCGGAATGATAATCTTCTTTGAAACCCTAGAAGATAGCTTGAGGTTATGTTATGGGTGTTCTATGGTCGTTTTATTCTTAATAATGAAGAGATATCCGACCTATGGTTTATATATATCAAGTTTGGAAAAGTCAAAGAGGTGCTAGCTTGGCACCCTAGGATTGGTCCATTTTCCGATGCTTATATCTTTTTATTCTGACGTTGTATGAACGAACAGTTCAGAGCATTGGAAACTAAATTCCAAGATTTTCAATTTGGTATATTATATTTCCCAATAAGACCTCATATAGTACATGAAATTTATTTCTCAAAAAGCTCTAGTGATCCACCTACTTGTCACTTATGATGTCTGTGCAGTCTCGCGAAATTGCAAATATCTCTTTACTCCTTTGTCGTATCGATGAACGGTTCAATGAATTGGAAACTAGACTCATAGATATTAAATTTATTTAGTATATTATCCAAAAATTCCAAGCATATTGGGAGGAAATCTCAGTTACATTTGACCTAATTTTTAAGCAATTATGAGTGTAACTTGTGATGACCTTTGCCGACTTTTGTTCCACAACTTGCTTGACTTCAAAATGTAGAACACAACTATCATACAATAAATATTAACTCATAGCATAACCTCCTTATCATTTAATGAACCATAGTCTCACCTTAAAGTACATGTTATAACATTCCAAACTCGTCGACTTTCGACGAAACTTATTTTCTTCAATTGGTTTAGCTTTTAAGCTTTCCAACCCTCTTGGTACTCGTTATTCATGATCTTAAATATTTGTAACCTCCAATTTAACATGATTAACTTACTTTATATTCCATCAAATTTAATCTTATTTCTGAGCTTACATCTGTCACGACCCAATTTCCACACGGGTCGTGATGGCGCTCAATGACAGGGTTAGGCAAGCAAACATAAATCCTACCAAGTGCTACCCTTCCCATGTAATTAATTAATCCAGCTTTTACTAGTTTTAAACATTTATTAACATGATAATAGCTTGTGACATAAAAACTAAATCCATCTGATAGACTGATACTTGAACCATAAGGTAAGCACATGTATGAAAATGTAGCCCAAAATCCCCAAAAATATGTACGCACGTGTGTGCCAGGAACTAGTGTCACGAGTGTCGCGGGCAACTATCAGAATACACCAAAATATATAAATATATACAATCCCTTAGTCTGAATGAAATAGATGGGAGAATACAAAGGAAACTCCAGAGTGCTGCCAGGAGATCGCCAGGAAGAGCAGCTCACCGATAAGTATAACCAACCCCGGTCAGTATCTAGCACCGGACTGATGATCAGACGTATCAACCTCCGGACCTGTACCGTCAAGTACAGAAGAAAAGAAAGTGCAGCATGAGTACATACATAAGTACGTACCCAGTGAGTATCCCGCCTAATCTCGAAGAAGTAGTGACGAGAAGTCGACTCAATACTCACTAAGGTCCAACGGTAAATAGAAATAAACAGAATATAAGGAAAGCAGTAAACATGTAAATAGTGCACCACAATTGTGAAGAGGATACAGAGTTCCCAAGTAAATATTGAAAGCAGTAACAACTCACCTGTCTCCTTTCCCCAAACATCTGTCAAATCATAGATCAGAAAAACAAAAGTACCAAACAGTCATGCGCACACAGGAGTAGGACAACCAGCTGGAGTCATGAGGGAGATTAGTTATGCACTGCCGGGGATCGACCAGCCCGTACCAAGAGTGCATGCTTAACAGAAATCTTTCCTACGCACTGCCGGGGATTGAATGGCCCATACCAAGAGTGCTTCTATTAATGTAATCATATCATAGTGAAGAATAGCTATGCACTGCCGGGGATCGACCGGCCCGTACCAAGAGTGCATGCTTAGCCATAATCCTGCCTACGCACTGCCGGGGATCGACTGGCCCGTACCAAGAGTGCTTTTATCGATGTAATCATATCATAACATAGTGTAACTTTGTCCATGCACTGCCGGGGATTGACCGGCCCGTACCAAGAGTGCATTCTTAATTAAATCCCTATGCACTACCGGGGATCGACCGGCCCGTACCAAGAGTGCCTATAAATCCGCCGTGGCGTACAGCCCGCTCCCATAAGAGTGAAGGAAATTACATATCGCTCGCGGGATGTAAATTGTGAAGCGACAACATGTGCACACAGGATGTAAAGTTTATTTAAGCGACAACATGCACACACAGAATGTAAAGTTCATCTCACCACAATTCTTTCCAATTATTAAGTAAATGAAAGCTAGAGGAAACAATAATGCCTTACATGAGTACAGAATTATAAGTCCTTTCTTTTCCTTTCACAATACTCTCCATAAATAATTTCTTTCATATTCCTTCCCGTAAGTCAATTCATTTCAGAATATTTTTCCGTGAAAACAGTTTCCTTCCATATTATTTTAAGATCCATAAATCTCAGAGAAACAAAACCACACAACAGGATATTATAACATACATATAATTCATTACAAGAAGTATACATGGCATGATGTGGGGCCTAACTACCCGGACATAACAATAGTAGCCGCTACGTACGGACTCTTGCACTGGGTACGTAAGTAGCCCCAGCAAAAAATTACATGTAGAATGTAGAACACCTAAGGGGTCAATTCCCTCTTACAAGGTTAGAAAGGAGACTCACCTCGATAAAAGCACTCCTCGGGCCAAGGACCGGGTCAAAAGGTGCACCCGAATATCCGAAACTACTCTTGACGGCTCACAACTAGCCAAACATAGTATAATTAAGTCAATTCTAAGCTCAAAGAAGGATAATTAACAAGAAATCCCAAAGCTTAAGCATTCTTGAAGGTTTTCGGAATTTCGACCCCGAGCCCACGCGTTCAGATTTTGAAAATTCTTGAAGGAATCAATTACCCGGAGTCTAAGGATCATGATTACATAATTTATTTAGGAATTCATGGCTAAAAACGAAGTTTCACTATTTTCCCAAAACCCCACATTTTTCTAGCAATTCCCATGCATTTTAGGATAATTGAAAGAGAATTTTGTTTGAATTTGATGTTAAAAGTCATGAAAACGACTAGAAAATTACTTACCTGGATGAATGGAACTGGGCAACCCTTTCCTTGGCTTGGAGGAGCTCTAATGGAGGTTGGGAGTTTGAGAAATGAAGGGGAAACCTGAAATTGGGTATTTAAATAAGGCTGCCTCCAGGGATGTCGCGCCTGCGACTTTGGGACCGCGGGTGCGGTCCCGCACCTGCGAAGAATACTCCACACCAGCGGAGTCGTGCCTGCGAAGGAAACTCCGCACCTGCGGAGTCGCGCCTGCGATGAAGACTCTGCACCAGCGGCCACACCAGTGGCTGTGCACCAGCAGTGACTTTTGCTGGTTTATTGTCCTCGTGCAGGGTCCGGGAGGCCCCTGGGCCCACCCGAGCCCCTGTCAAACCATACCAACAAGTCCCAAATAATTATACGGACTTGCTCAAGCCTACGGATCACTCATAACATCGCTAAAACTCAAAATCACTCTCCAAAACCCCCTTGAATCAAATTAAGAACTTAAGAAATTCTAGAATTCACCTCATCGCGCCGAACAGACCTATACAACTCGGAATGACTTCAAATTTTACAGACAAGTCATAAATGACTATACGGAACTATTCCCAGTCCCGAAATTCTGTTCGGACATCGATAGCACAAATTCACGCCCCAAACCAAATTTTCAAATAGAAGGAAGTCCTGATTTCCATTTCAGGGGCTGAAACGCTCCTGGGTCATCAGAAACCCGAGCCGAACATACGCCCAAGTCCGAAATCATCATACGGAGCTACTGGAGCTGCTAGAACTCGATTTTGAGGTTGTTTACTCAAAATTCTAGTCTTACTCAATTTCTTCAACTCAAGGCTTCTAAGATGAGAATTTTCCTTTCAATTTAACTACGAACCTCCTGAATTTCAAATCTGACCATACACACAAGTCACAATACCCGAAATGAAGTTGTTCATGACTCCCAACTGCTAAACAACGCGCTGGATCTCAAAACGACATGTCGGGTCGTTACAACATCAATTGACTTACGATGTACTCTCACGTACGAAAACATGGGGTGTAATAATTGGGCTAGTGTATCAGCTATTTTGGCTAGCTAGTTTAGGCTAGAATCAAAATGACTATTTATTAAATACCCCAAATAAATTGATTAAAAATAATTACTGATAATAAAAAAAATGAATTTCATGCATAGAAATATTTTTAAAAATGGTTATTTAGTATTTGAAATACAAAAGACTAATTTCTAGTAAAAAATAATACAAAAATTATACGCATGGGCTACAATTGCAAAGTTATTGCAATTGTAGCCAAAAGTTGCCAATTTGGCTATTTATAGAATAGTTGGACTTAATAAGGCCATAAATAGTAAATTAAACCAAAAATATTTTTGAAATAATTTGTGATGCAATTTTGTAATTATTTATTTGAATAGAATACTGGGAAAATTAATAAAATATGTAGAAAATTGTGGAAAAATACCTATTGATGCTAATGCATTATTTTGAAGACATATATGCATTTTGAAATATTTTTTAGGAAAAATTGGGTATCAACACCTAGGTGGCCTGTAAATAGACTGACCTTCTTCAAAGTTTGGTGGAGCATCCATGAGGATCCTTTCTTGGTGTTAGCTTGATAGAAAGAACCTGCTCTGATACCAATTGATAGAATTTAAGGCTCCACCAAACTATATAGGGACCAGGTTCTCTATTAGTTTCTACAAATTATCCACACACAACAGAATGTAAATAACACATAGAAATTTTGCGTGGAAAATTCCCGGCTCAATGGGATTAAAAACCACGATCTACACTTGTAGGATTTCAACTTCACTATGAGCAACCTTTTAGGTTACAAACTATGTAACCTAGGAATTAACTCCTTAATCCCTCACTAAATTGTAACACACCTATTACAAGACAATTTGTAATATACCTATTACAAAGACTTCAACACATGACTAACTCTAGCCACGACACAAACACTGAAGTTTATGATTTACAATAGTTTCCTAATCAATGCTTCTAGACAAGCTAAGTAGGAATTACAATGAAGAACTATTACAAAGTTACAACTCTACTAAGGACATATAAAGACTTGATATGAGAACTGTTCCGTAGCAGTGGTGTACTTTGTTCTTGATGCACTGGAGAATTGTTGTTCTTGCTAATCAATCACTTGGGGTGCTTGAGTAAATTCTCTAGTGTTCAAGTGATGTTTAGTTATGGGATTAATGTTAATATAAATTTGGTGACATCACTTGAATGATGTAAGCACTTAATGGTATAAGGTCCTTCCCAATGGAAATGACTGCTGCACTGTGGTGTACTGTTTGTGTGTGCAGTGCAGTCAGTCACTTTTCAGCTGTGGAGAGTTGACTTCGTACTGTTACCAAGGGAACCCAAGATCATCTATTCCCTATATTGATTCTTTAGCTTTTGAAGTTCTGACAACTCTCTAGCTTGAGTCAGGTTGTTTTCATGCGCTTGAAGCTGTGTACCAAAAGTACATCAGGTTCCTTATCTGGTTCTTGACAATAAGTTTGTTAGATCATCAAAACATAAAACGAAGGTACTTATAACCTATCATCCTCTATATAAAATCCTATAAAAAAGGGCACGTTTTGCTATAACAAAATTTACGTTTTTAATTTTTTTTTAAATTTTTTTGAAATCAGTGTTTGGCCATTAAAATTTCAAATTTCACTTGAAGTTGAACTTTGAATTTTTTCAAAAGATTTAAAAACTCCAAAAACCATTTTTCAAATTTTCACTTCAAATCACTCACAAAAATTCAAAAACAACTCCAAATTGTATTCATGTCTAAGCACAACTTTAATTTTCAAATACCACTTTCACTTAAAAAATGATTTCACTTTTTCCGGAATTTCACAATTCATATGTCCAAATGTACTTAAATTTTGTAATCCTGGAGTTATTACGATTTTTTTAGGGAAATATCTTTAAAATATTAAACAAGCTTATACATGTAGGAAATACATAATTGTCACGCCCCAAACTTGGGGAGGCGTGGCTGACACCCGGTGCCGTACTGGCCCGAGCGAACCAGTATGCAACTCATGATCATTCGACCAAAACTAGAACATACATATGTCGAGTTAGTCGAACTCATTCCTTTCGTAACTATCATGGGCCCACATGGCCACAACTTATAATGTACAACTGTAAGTGGAAAAATACTATATCAATGAACCATTTTTCTTAAAACTTGAATACATATGGGCCGTCAAGGCCTCTGACATACTGTACATAATGAACCTCTATCTACAAAGCCTCTAAGATTATTTGACATCAACTGGGATAGGGTACCGGCCTACCTATAAATCTGTAGAAAACTTCTGACACAATGACTCATAGACTCGGGTGCACTTCGAATGAGGTGGAGTCTTACCGATCCTTCGCTGAAGCCAATGTCGTCTACTATGAGGGCTCGTCAAACTGATTATCTATAGCTGCAGGCATGAATGCAGCGTCCCCAACAAAAGAACGTCAGTACGAATAATGTACTGAGTATGTAAGACATGTAAATTAGTATATAAAGAACATGGAAGAAACATGGAGTAAAGGACTCAACCTGTAAGTCTGGATAGCTTTGTAAATCATGAAATATTTATAATGTCATGCATATGCATATAAATGTCATGTAATGCATAGGTTTGTACGTACATAACATCATCAAGCCTCTGAGGCATCCCATCATATCATCTCGGCCACTATGGGCAAATAATCAACGCATACCAACTGATCAGGTGATGGTACATATATAACGCCATAACCTTTCCCATATCCCATATCCCATATACATATATATACATATATATACGCGTATATAATGCCATTTGGTCATGGGTCAATGTGCATGTATAAAATGCATATGAACTACGTTAATAAAATCTCTTGGTACGTCATAAGACCATTATGCCTCTGATTAATATCATGAAATAAACTTTACCAACTTACGTATTTTTGAGACCCATGAACAGATGATAGAATAATAAGACATATGGGAATTCAAGACATAGACATCTCTAATACTTCTATGAATAGATTTATTTATGAAATGTGTGCATTTGCTCGTTTCATTCGTGTCGTATAGATCATGCCAAAAAGAAAGAGGGGATAGCCTTTAACATACCTGGATTAACCCCTGTACTGATCAAGTAAGCTACTGAAGTACTCATCGTTCCCTCGGCCTCGAGCTTAAACCCTAAAAACCATGGGTATTTCATTAAAACATATGCAATATCAAGCTTCTCGACATCAAGCCCTCGTAAAAATTTTGACAACCGGAACAAGCTCCACTGCAACACTAGCATTCAAACATTGTGGATAACTTTTAACAAATTCACCAAGACTTGACCTTTGAATCCCTATTTTTTTCTAAGTATGTAAAAATAGGGATTACATTCTTCCTCACACTATATCCAACCATTAAGGGATACTCATTGATATCATTAATTGTTAAACCCATATTCTGCAGAAATTCGACACATTCACGCATGATTTTAACTGTGGATGGCAATTCTTGATCCTCTAATTCATTAGTGACTATGCCTATACTTTTTAAATAGTCAGAAATTATAACTCTAGAGACAAGTTTTTATTTATTCTTTTGCAATATTCGCCATGTTACGGAAGGCATTTCATACTCGGGGGATTTTTTTGGCGACTAAGCTGAAAAGGGTCTCTGGTTTATAGACCCAGGAAGATGAAGAAATATTTTTGAGATTTTTGGTAGGTTTTTTCAAGAACTATCTTCAAGAGTGTATCTTTTCTTCTGAAAATTGAACTCATTTTAGAAAATTCTTAATTTTTGAGGTTGAAACTGTTATAGAAAAAATGGAAAAGGCCTAAAAATGCCACTCAACTTCCAGAAATGGTCTATCCATGCCATCCGTTAAAAAAATGCACATTTCATGCCACTGTCGTTACACCTTTGGCTCACCTATGCCACTCACCGTTAATTTTTTTAAAAAAATTAAAATTGTGCCATTAGTTCAATAATGGCATAGGTAAGCCAAAGGTGTAACGACAGTGGCACGAAATGAATATTGTTTTAACGGATGACATGGATAGACCATTTCCGAAAGTTGAGTGCCATTTTTAGGCCTTTTCCCTAGAAAAAAAAGGGATAAATAGGAATGGATGTGGAGGTTGATCACGCTTAACTATGTCTTATAAAAAGACTAAATGGGCGTTGCAAATATATATCTGAGTATTTAGCCCAGAGTCGAATCCTGCAGGGAATTAACCTATCAATTATTGTCGTTAGACCACTCAATTCTCAATAATCAAGTTCCCAAAGATTATGAATATCACTTTTTCAGTATTTTTGCCACTACGACTGAATGAAATTAAATAAACTAAAAGATAACTAATATTGAGATGTAAACAGATGCGATAAAGGTCTAAGGTTATGGTTTTCCCCGTTGGTGAACTTCTTCTTGGATACTTTTTATAGTTTGATTTAGTTGTCTCTATCAATCATGAACACTCCATCTACCATAAATCTCTCTCAAGTAATTATGATAATTTACTAGACACACTCTCTCAAGTTACGCTAGCTAGATTGCATTACAGCTCACTTTAGATTGCACCCGAGGTATCGTTATCTCTAATCCAACCTCTAAACCCTCGGTTATGACTTTTGTCTATACTCCAGGAGTGATGTTTTTCAAACAACTACCTAAATATGCACTCTCTCTCAAGTAGATACATAATAAATATGCACAACTAATTGATGGCCATTCAATCAACTACAACAATAACGCAGTTGAACAAATAGAGTTTAATCAACCAATCAAAACTATATTAATATCACAATAACATCATTCCCCAATGGGTTCCACCAAAACCTTAGATTAAAACAATTAGCTACTCATAGCAATACTGTAAACTACAAAAGAATTCATGACTATGATAAAAATTGCAAGAGAAGGAGATGTAGATTGATGCCCAAGTTCTCTCCTTGCTTCTTGCCCTTGGTTTTTCTTAGTCTAAACTTTAAACCTAGATAATCTGCTCCTTTGGACGAGTTGAACCTTTTATAGGTTAAGTGGATTGGCCCCAAACTCCCAAAATTACCCTTCTCAGCGTCTTATTTTCGTCGGAACTAGCGCGGGTGCGCTAGTCTAGTGCTACAGCCCGCGCTAATGGGGGGTTTAACACTGCCCGGCAGATCACTGGACTAGCACGGGCGCGCTAGAAATCCACTATATCCTACAAGGTTTCCTTACATCAAACACTCCCCTACGGTGTCACACCACAAACGTTTTACAAGCAATGCACCTAGCAGTGTAACATCTATGCGTCAAGCAATGACTCTCACATGCCCTGCTATAATCTTACTTCCTCGAAATACTACGAGGAGGTCAAGACTTACCTCTTTTTCATAAATCATATGCCCTCACTTCACACAATTGACAGTAGTTCCATAAAAGATAATAGTCAGAAAAACAGGAACTTTTAATCGAAAGAATTCAGTCACTCTAACAAAGAACATTCATATGTCACACAGATAAGCCATAGGCTTGCCCGTAGTGTAATACTCCACTAATTGAGTTCATTCAGTCTAAGATCAATAGGTCTTTATTTGGTTGTAATGTAGGCTAAGGGATGTGTAGGATACATTTTGGGTATAGTGACTAACCTCTCTAAGCACTTTTAATACAATTACATTCACAATCAGCCCATTTTTATGCTTGGCCAGAACTTTCACCCTGCTTTACTTCATAATTACCCCATGCCACTAATTATCAAGGACTACATGTAATTATTGTCCTCTTTCTTTCTTTTGTTTTTTTTCTAAGTGGCCTTCACTTTTGCATTTTTCATTCTATTTCTTGATTTTTCCTTACAAATCAAACCAACACCCCACACTTTGACTTTTACATATCTGCTAATAATTCAAGTGCTCGTGGGAAGTACCAGGTTCAAACAAACAAGCTATTCAAACAATTGGTTATGGTTCATAATGTGGTTATCAAAGAAACAGGCTTATAAGCTCAAAGGGGTTTATTGTGGTTAATTATATTCAGGTGGGTATATATTTGTGTCTGGATTAACAAAGAAATGCCTATATCCCTTCTAAGACTAAACAACCTTCTATTTCGGTTTGTACACACACGGGGCAAGTTCTAGGTACCAAATGCAGACATAGAATAGATGCAAAACACCTCTCACGCACATGGCACATAATTCAATCCAAAGTGGTTCATTAAAACACTCCATTGAGCATTCAAGTTAGTTACACATGCACCATTAAGGCCTTCTACAAGAGTCAATAGGTGAGCCTAAGCGTCACACTCTAGGACTCATGGTGTTTGGGTGTAACACACTAAGGGTAGCATTTTATCATTTAGCACTTTGCCCAAAGGATTCCTACAATAAGAAAATTAAAAGAAGCTAGCTATACCCGGTTCAAGCTAAACTCTTGGAAAAGAACCGCGGTCAAAAGAAAAACCAAGAGGGAGTTACTACACTACCTACAAAGAAAATAAAAAATCTCTTTTTTTTTCTTCGGACTGACCTCCCTCAAGAAAACTTCCTATGAAATCCGTCATCAGGAGGAGTCCACTGAGTTTTTCTAATTTTTTTTTATGTTGACTTGGACCCTCAAGAACCCCTGCCAAAGGGATCCGTCGTAGGGCCAAAACGACTTGATTACTATTACTATTACTATTACTATTACTAACAACAACTAAAACAGACTACACCAAAAACATAAAACAAAACCGCAATTCGAATAACTTAACCAAAATAACTAAAGCACATAATTCACAAATTATACAACATACAATACAACAGGGAAACCATCCCCCACCCCAAACTTAAAACGAGGACATGTCCTCATGGACAATTAAAAGGACAGAGTAAGGTAAATGGACTTCCCTGGCAGCTCAATCTTGATCGAAGACGGTGTCTGGGTTGACGTTGCAAACGCGTAGCCAACCCATTATCTTCTTCTCAAACTTCTTTTGTTGGGTGGCCATCTCATCCACTTGGGTCCCCAGTTCATTCACTGAGTTTCTCAACCTGGCCACGTCGTGCTCTAGGTGATCCAACCGCTGGCCCCGACTGGCCCTAGACGGGCCTCCAACGTCCACAACTGGCTCCTCCTCCATATGCTCCGTCTCCTCACCTCCTTGGTGATGCTCCTCCTCTGCTTCCTCTTCTTCAGAGTCATGCACCACTAACTCCTCATCAGCTGCCATTGCCTCCCTTCCCATCGTAACTCTTTTAGCTTTGAAAGGGTGCACCGCAGGTACCCGACCATCGACAAAAAAGTCGCCTGGCACCCCAGCCATAGCGCACAGTCGAGTGACAAGTGATGGGTAAAAGAACCCATACCTATGGACCTTCATGAGGACGAACATCTCCTCATGAATTAATTGTGCCGCATCGAACAACGTATCTACCATGAAGCACCAAATCAGACATGCCCGAGGAATGTTCACCTCCGAAGTGTTCTTAGATGGCAATAGTCGACTATTAATTAGGTACAACCAACATTTTGCCTCAAACTTGAGGCCTGAAGAGTGGAATTTGTTTCCATACTTGTACCATTTCAATATAATGCCCGGTCGACAGATGGTCGGGGTGAATGTATCCCAAGGAGTCATTTTTCCGCTGTAGGTCTAGTAGGCATCTACGTAACCAGCTGCTGGTGGAGGAAGCCTGTACATTGTTTTGATGTGCTCTATTGAGGCATTAACCGGGCTTCTTCGCACTGTTACAACATAGTTTTCATGCTCTGGAAAGTTGGCGTAAAATTCCCTGACCATCATGTCATTTTCCTCGTCTGGTTCCTCAAAGAAAACGTCCATGCGACGCTACATCAACTCTTCGTACATTCTGGGTCAATTCATCCTAATGGCTTCAGAGTCCATAGCCTGCTCAGGTTAACTGTTTTATCCTCTTTCTCAACAAATCTGTCATGCGCCTTCTTTGAGACAAATTTGTGGCTGTTGAACGGCCTCGAGTCTACTGATTTTCGTGGCCTTCCTCCGGTGGAGGTTCTAGCTGCATGACTTGAAGAGGCTCCTATGGCTTGACGCTTGCGTGGAGGCATTGTACCTATAATTAACATAGTATTATCTCAGTACAACAGGGTGACCCAACTGTGGTTACTCATACCTCACCACAAATTGGTCACCACAAATTGGTCACATTATTTCCCTCCATTGGGGTCTTTTCACAAACATATGGTGGGCATAACAATTTAAAACCCCAAGCACTAAATAGTGGACATGGGGCATCACCATCCGAACTCAAATGTACTCATAACACCCCACACTCCCTATGTCATCCATTATCAACATAAATGAACTAGTGCCCACAAAAATCAACTACTGTACACAATGGAAGAGAAAAATAAAAGATAGAGTACATAAAAAAAAGTTACAAGAATAAGAGAAAAATTAAGGTGAGAGATACATACCTGTAGGCTTGAATGATAGAGATGAAGTAGTGGGTGTTGAATAATGCTTAGAGGTGGGAGTGCTTGAGGGTGGTTGCCTTCTTTGAGGGTGGAAGATTGAAGAGGAAAAGAAGAAGAAGAATAATAGGNAAAAATTTTTGGAAAAAAACTTACCTGTGTCGAGACGGACTAGCGCGAGCTTAGCACTAGATTAGCGCGGCCGTGCTAGTGGCTATGTGCGTGAGGCAGTGTAAAACCCCACTAGCGCGACCTCTAGCGCTCGATTAGCGCGGTCGCGCTAGTTTCGACGTCAGCCAAAATATTTTTTCCTTTTTTTTTTAATAACACTATGTATGTTGGGTTGCCTCCCAACCAGTGCTTGATTTAACGTCGCGGCACGACGATTACAACAATTAATGGGTTGCCTCCCATGAAGCGCCTGATTTACCGTCGCGACACGACGCAGAATGAGCGCAATTAAGGTTCGCTCAGCCTTTGAGGTTCAAGCAGGTGCACCACAGCCAGCTCACTGGTTTCATTCATTCCCACATACATTTTCAATCGTTTTCCATTGACCTTGAAGGCGTTAGACCCATCATCAGCATCAATTTCCACAACATCAGAAAGAAACACGTTGACCACTTTAAAAGGTCCAGACCATCGGGACTTGAGCTTACCCGGAAACAATCTTAATCTTGAATTGTAAAACAATACTTTGTCTCCTGGTTTGAAATCTCGGACCACAATGTTTTTATCATGTAACCTCTTCATTCTTTCCTTATATAGCCTTGTGATTTCAAATGCTTGACATCTGAACTCTTCCAACTCGTGTAGCTCTGTGACTCGATTTTCTCCAGAAGTATCGAGATCCAGGTTCAACTGCTTCAATGCCCACACGCTCGATGTTCTAACTCCACATGCAGGTGGCAGGCCTTACCAAATACCAACTTGTATGGATACATACCGATTGGTGTTTTAAATGCAGTCCTATAGGCCCAGAGTGCGTTATCAAGCTTCTTCGCCCAATCAGTTCTTGTGGCGTTTACTGTGTTGGTCAGCACACTCTTTATTTCACGGTTGGATACCTCAATTTTCCTGCTTGTCTGAGGGTGATAGGGGGTTGCCACAAGCACATCATAGTTGGCCAGCAGCTTCTCGAAGACACGATTGCAGAAGTGAGTGCCTCCGTCACTAATAATAGCCCTTGGGGTTCCAAAACGGGTGAATATATTTTTCTTTAAGAACTCCACCACCACTCCTGCATCATTGATGGGGAACGCTGCAGCTTCTACCCATTTGGACATGTAGTCTATAGCAACAAGTATTTACTTATTGTCGTAGGAGCTGACAATGGGGCCCATGAAATCTATCCCCCATACATCAAACACTTCTACCTCTTGTATTGGATTCATGGGCATCTCATGGCGACGAGATATGTTCCCCGTCCTTTGACATTCATTATAGCCCTTCACCCATTGATGAGCATCTTTGACATAGTGGGCCAGTAAAACCCGACCTCCAACACCTTAGCTGCTGTCCAGACTCCTCTGAAATGTCATCTATATGGAGTTGCGTGACAAGCCTGCAAAATAGCAAATTGTTCTATCTCGGGGATGCACCTCTGGATCATGTTATCAATGCAAATTTTAAATAAATTAGGTTCATCCCAATAGTAATTTTGGCTATCACGATAAAATCTTTTCTTTTGAACAGAAGAGAGTTCATAAGGTTCAATACCACTGGCCAGGTAGTTTGCGATATCTGCATACCATGGCACATCTTCTACGCTCATGGAGAGTAGCTGCTTGTCTGGAAAGGTTTCTAGAATATCCTCCGATTAAATTTCATTCTCGGCACCTTCAAGACGTGACAAGTGGTCAGCGACCGTGCCCTTGCGGTCACGAATCTCCAAGTCAAATTCCTGAAGAAGCAGCACCCAACGAATTAGGCGTGGCTTAGATTCCTTTTTCTCACCCAAGTATCTGATGGTTGCATGATCAGTGTACACCACCACCTTCGACCCAATCAGGTAGGACCTGAACTTGTCAAAAGCGAACACTACTGCCAGTATTTCCTTTTCTGTCACCGTGTAATTCAGCGGAGCTCCACTCAAAGTCCTACTTGCATAGTAAATTGGGTGCATTATTCTATCTTTGCACTGACCCAACACGACTCCCACTGCGTAGTCACTGGCATCGCACATAAGTTCAAAAGGTTGCTCCCAGTCGGGTGTGTCACACCTCCTTTTTCACCCCCCCCCCCC